>JADBJO010000384.1:735387-746048 GCA_016801955.1 Conus betulinus
CCGTAAAGAAGAAAACCCATTACAGGCCGTTACAGCCGATAATAACGGCTATAATGGTAAACTAAAACATCGGGAATCATCCACGACCCATAATGAACATACCTACAAATTTTCAGAAAGATCGACCCAGTAGTTTTGTCTGGAGCGAGTGGAACACATTTTGACCACGGACACACACACACACACACACACACACACACAGAGCATCTCTTCATTCCCATTCTAAAGTACTTGTTCTATAAAAGAACAGGGAGTACAAAAAACAACAAAAAAACATACTTCACTGGATGGTATATTGTTACTTGACGGAAAGGGATGAGGGAGGCGTAGGATTATTGAGTTCATTCAGTTTGCTTGCTTGCTTTTGTGTGTGAGAGAGAGAGAGAGAGAGAGCACTTGGATCTCTGGTGGTTATCAACTGACGGCGCTGAAATCTGGTATGTAGCTCCGTTTCCTCTACGGACAGTCAAAAAACTGGTATTGGTATTCCGAATTACATCGACAGTTCCAAATTCCAACTCGCTTGGCCGAGGGCACAAAGATCTGGTGACAAGTGACCGACTGATCAAAATCGGATATGACGTTTCCTTCCCGAAGTATTAGAAGGGCATTTTAACAAGCTGCACATAGTTGGAGAGGTTATTAGGCCTATGTGTGTTAGTGGGTGGTTAGGTGGGTGGGTGTGTGTTGACCCCATTGGGTCAGCTATTGTTTTCAAATGTCAAGTACAATGTTTCTTTTGGCCTTTCAAGTTGCTTATCCTTCTTCCACAAATGTTAGCCATCAACTTGTCCATCTTTTTAATGTACTGAATAATGTGGGAAAAGGGCATGTCGGGCATCAAGATACAAGAATATTTTATCTCAATTCTGAGAAATTGCAATCATGCAGCTGACTAACTATACATTAGTGACATAAATAAACATGAAAAACAATGAACAATAAAACAAGTAGGGTAAACTCAACAACAATGAACAAATAGGGTAACTCAACAACAACCCAACAAAATCAATTTAATTATAATGTAAAACCTCATACATGTAGATGAACACACACACACACACACACACACACACACACACACACACACACCATTTACTACTTTTCAGAATTTGCTGAAAACAGAAACGACACTGTCAGACCTAACTCTGCATCAGGGCAGCTTGCTAGGAAAAAAAAAAAAAAAGTGTTCAGATGGTAAAGGATTATTTATGCATAAGAGTAAAATAAATACGAAATAAAAATATGATTAGTTGTAATAAAACTGACTGGCATTCTCACAACAGTCTGATGGCAAATGAAAATAGTGGAGACATAGGCTATCGTCACCATTGCGAGCTGACTCGGGCACAGGTCGGGATGGTGGTTGTATGGGGCAACTGGAAAGCCACTGTGACTTCTTTGGGGTACGTCACAAAAAAAATTGGAAAGTGTACGCACTTTATAATGATTTTTTAAACAAATTTTCTTCATGGAATTGTCTAATTAAGTAATTTCTTCTTTCAAATACAAACTGGACCTTTTCAGTATAGTTGTATGGAGTGTAAGGGTGCTAGTGGAGAATCTTCGGATTTTTCACCACCATAGGGAAGGGGGGGGGAGGGGGCAGGCAGGGACTCCTTGAGACTCTTGGAGCGCTTGACAGCAGAAAAATCCGCCTGAAATCTTGAGTACAAGTAGCTGTCTTTGTAAGTTTTTCAGTCTACATATATTTAGATGGGACTTGGCAAAGTTCAAGGTTACAGGAATCAGCTGAACATTTAAAAAATACCATTTAATTACACATACTATACCGTGGCTGTGGACCGTCCACTAATGCAAATAAGCTACAGGGGTTTGCTTGACCTCGTATGTTCCTGCGGTAGTGAGACACACACGGTCAGTATGTTAGATTAAACGCAATTTTAGAAGAAAAGTTTCTTTTAATATTACACATATTGTGCTCACTAATGCGGGGCACCTATGAGATCAAGCAAAACAGCTGTTGCTATGCATTAGTGAGCCACGGTAAGTATGTTAGTAGATAAAACGTTATTTTAGAAGAAAAATTTCCTTAGTACTCATTGAAGAAAAAAAAAAGAACAAATTTAAGTAAACACAAAAAAACCTCAGTATGAAAATTTTAATCATGTAGAATCTTGAACCTTGCATATATACTTAGGCAAACCAGAGTTTGTTCCCTTTCCTAGGACAATAGACATGGGTCACCTGCTGTTAAATGACAAGTCACAATTTTCCAAATTTTGGGGGCTTAATGCGTACATGCAAAAACAGATGAGTAAAAATGAGTGCGTGCTTGTGCATGTGTGTGAGTTCATGTGTGGGTGGGGTGGGTGGGTGTGGGTGTGAGTATATGAGAGAGAAGGAGGTCGAGAGTTTTGAGAGAGTGAATATAGTGTATACACTGCATATAAATATTTGTTAGCACATACGCACATGAGAGTGCATTTCTCTGTGTGTGTGCTTGCACGAGTGCATGTGTTAAAGCATGTATATGTCTTGTGTGTATAAAAGAGAGTGGTTGGATGACGGGGGTGGGGGGAGAGACACAGAGCATGAGCAAGGCAGGGTGACAAGAATTGAAGAGTGGCAGAGAAGAGAGGGAAACGAAAGGAAGCAAGAGAGAGAGCGAATAGAAGAAGAAGGAAAAAACACATTAGGGTAAACCATGAAGCGTTAAAAACTGCTGTGGCCCTGCCTAATACTAAGAGACTGAGAGAGAGCGGAGAGAGTGAGGATGGAAGATGATGATGGATGAGCAAAACTACAAAGATTAAGATGCAGTGACCATGAGTTACATGACAGCCGTACATACATGCAGACACAGGCAGGCAGGCATACAGAGGCAGGAAACAGAGACGCGAATGATGACAACAAGGTAATACAAGATTAAGACTGCAGTGGCCTAGACAGAGGGAGGACACAGTAAAACAGGGAGGAGGATAAGAGACAGGACAGCGATGGAAGGATAAATCAAATAATTTAAGATAAGATCAAGACTTGCCATTGGCCCACCGTAACAAGAGGGTTGTGCTTTTGATGACTTTGAAATGAAAACCTATGTAAGATAACCACTGTCGTAGGCCCAAACAATACCAACATGTGATCATCTATAGGACTACGTACACTTTTGCCTCCCCAGGTGGAAACACCATGGTCGACTTTGGGGCTCTGGACACTGACAAGGTCCTCGGTCCCTCACTTCAACAAGAAAGAACATACTGATTGTTGACTTTGATGAGTCATTCGAATTTAAAAAAGAAAATTAGTTACTTGAAAAGAAAGAAGAAGTTCTTGTTGTCTCTCTCAAAATTTTTTTTTGTTCTGTCAGGGCATGTTTTCATTCCATTTGGCTACCCCTCGATTCTTTCTTTTCTGTGTACTTTTGAATTCTTGTATCTTTCAGCCTCAGTGAGTGGTCAAAAGTAGCAGAGCAGGCTTTGAGTGCAAAAACAAATTTATTACCTTGGAAATTTACCTATGGTGGAAATTTTTCGTCTTAACAGCAGGAAGGAATGTTACAGTACAAAACGTGATGGCTGTTCTTCTAAATGACAAGCCAAAAAACCCAGCTACAATCTTTGCATTTTTTGATTGACAATTCAAAGACTCCCCTTATTAGAGTTACCCCCCTCATTTACCCCTGTCATCCAAATTTTAGTTACATTGGCCCCCTTTTTATTTTTCCATTTCAGTTCCTTTGCCTTCCCTATTGTAGCGCTCCCCACTACAACTTTTCTTTAGGAATCCAGTTCGCCTCACCCGTATTTTTTTTTGGATGACACCACCTTTTTCTTTTTTAGACCCCTTCATAAGAAGCGCTCTTTCCCATTCCAACTATCACTATTTGTACCCTCTGTCTTGCGATTTTCCTTCTTATTCCTCCCCCCCTTACAAGTCATGTACCGAATCTAGGCATTGTAAGTCCCCCTATCTCATATGCGCCTTATCTCTAATTGCAATACCCTCTGATTATCTGTTCAATCTGTGTTTTCCTGTGGCTTTTCCGTTCTTTATTTTTTCTAGTTATCTGCGAATCCCTGTCTCACATTTCGTGTTTATCTGTACTATTCATTTTCAGTGCACCAGTTTTAGATTTCTCAGATCTGACTTTTTCCTTGCTGGTCCAACGGCCTCTAGTTCCCTCTTTTTTTTCTCATCACTTTACGTACCTTTCTCCCCTTCTTTCCCTTTTCCTGTGAATATATTGTGTTAACACTATCTACCGCGCAAAATTGGCCATTTTTTTTTTCCGTTCCCCGTCCACCTTTTCCCCCCCCTTTCCCCGCCTTCTGTCTTGTTCATTTCCTTTTCGCCTCTTTGAATGTCATCCATTTTGTGTCTCCAAATTAAGTTCACCTCAAGTCCTGCATTTCCACGTGTGGCTTAATGTCTTACGTCATAGTTCTTTATCTCACAACTCTACTAGATCTGTTCTACTCTACACAAATTCCTCGCACTTTGTCTTTATTGTCAGTGTGGCATCGCTTTGCACTTCTGGATCTAGGCGTATCCTTCGAAAAAGCTCCTCGACAACTTGGAACAACTTTCTTTAGGATGTACAGCCTATATTGCTGATGCCTCCAAGGCCCATCATCGTTCTACGGCAGCAGCTTATTTCTCTGATGTCCATCCCCGTTCTCCGCCCGCCCTTCTTTTTGACCTGCTCTTTCCCCTTCCCTCCCTCTCCTTCCTTCACGAAACCTCGGTGTAGCTTGATCTTTTACTTCCTTTCCACCCTTCTATGGTCTGCCTACTGGCTCCAGTTTCCACCCTCCTTTTTCGCATCTCACCTTATCCGTCTTTGACCCCCCCGCTCCCTACTCCCGCACCCCCTATTCTTTTTCCCTTGTGTGTCTACCCTCACGATTTTCCTTTTCCCAAACCTTTTTATCATCCAGCGTACATAAGGATCACACTCTGTCACAATTCTATCTACTATCAGGGAACAGTCATACCAACGTTTTCTCATCACATGTGACACCACAACTACCCCCACTTATCATCCGCAACATCGAGATTCTTACTATCTTTAGCGTTTCACTCACGAACGGACACAACAAACATTATGAACATACTAAATCAATGAGTCAAGTGCTCTAGCTGACCTTTTCACTTTCGATGCGCTTGACTGTAGGTTGAACCCAGCCCACCATCTCTCTTCTATCTGCGATCGGATAGTCCATGATAGTGCCCAGTAAAATCTGGCAACCATTTGGACGAATTCAGCGTCCAGGAAATATTGTCGCCTAGTATGCTAGTCAGCTGTTGCGGTTTGTTCTCTGTTCAGTCTTTGTCGCAAGATAAACCACCTTGCTCAATGATCTCACCACATGCAGTGACTAGGCATCTTTATGATCTATGCCAACACATCTCTATTAGAGCATAGTAAACGGATCTGGAACTCTCGATTCTTACACATCGACAATTACCGGTTTGCACGTACGTCAGCCAGCCCACAATGACCAGATTTTTGCAGAATACCCCATTTTGATGCAGATCGCTGCAGATAAGATCGTGTCGGTTGTGCCTGCGCTTATCTAGATGCCCAGGGTCTGTCAGTCGCGAGATTCTCGTTGTACTAACCTGCTGACGTATATTTTGCCAGCGTATTGTTTGGACCTCTAATCTTTTCGCCCGTTCGGACTCTCTCTTTGTTTTCAGAGCTTTTTCGACTAGTGCCGCTGACTTATTTTTTTGTTCTCTCTTCATTGTTTTGTTTTCCTCTCTGCAACGTTTCTCTTTTTTGGTGTTTGTTGCGAGCTTTGTACCCTGGTGATTATCTGAGTTGTTCTTTCGTATTGTGTGTTATCTTGGCTTTGGGTTTTTGATTTCTTGTAGTTCATGTTCCTTGTTTGCCTGATTGACCTTAGTTTTCTGTGGGTTTGTCTGACTGATTAGGCTTTTCATGGTGTTATCCTTGTGGAGATATATACCGGCATTTTTTGAGACTCGATACATCTACGCCACGTCGCACCGCGCTGGGAAAGGACGCCGCACGCCCTGGCACACAGAAAAGAACGACACAAGTCACGAGCACACACCACCGATTGGCACAGGATGCACTTATTTCATTTCCCCTGCCCAGAACTTTACGATAGACCACTAGCACCAGATTGCGTGCTTTCTGCCTTACTTTCTGCTTTTCTCTCCAGTGCCGAGCTGCTCTTTTTAGCAAGCATAGTCTCATGCTTGTCCCTCTCCAACAGCTGTATGGTTCCTTTAGTTGTGACGTGAAAGAAGGTTGGCTCGACAACGGGGGGTTTCAGTAAAAAAAAATGAAGCTAATTCCTCAGTTTCCAGGACCTTTCTCCAAGAGTCAAATAAAGTTTGCACAGTAATCCAAACTCCTTTCTGATCACTGATCATGTCTGGTTCAGTCAAGTGCATACACACACGCACACGCGCGCGAACACAAACACACACACCCACAGCACACGCACACACACACACCCAGCGATGCAGGCGGAAGCAGCACGTCTTGTGAAGCATCTTTTATGACATTTCCAGCATTCCAACAACAGCAAAGAATGAGTCAAGCTTTTAAAGGAAAATGGGTGATGAGAATAGTTACCTTCACCTCCCTCCTGCCCCTTCTCCTTTTGCTTGCATATCTACTTACTGCCATATCTCTGAAGGAATCACTTACACACCTTGTACTTCAGTCATCCATTACCTCCGCTATACCTTTGAAATTTGATCAAATTTGTACTCTGACTCTATACCTACTGAATAAGTTTCTCTGAAAATCAGACAAGAGTTTGCTGTTGTTAGTGTTGTTGTCATTGAATTGCTACTATTATGCAACCCATATCTATTCTGAATCTCAGGACATTGTAATGTCAAAACTCAAGTTCATGCCAGAAGGATGACCAGACAAGCACATTCTTATCCTGCAAGCTGAACCTCAGAAACAAAATTTTTACTTGAAATGCACACAATGGGGACTTGAGTGTGTCTTAATGCAACTGTGTGTGGGGCAGGACTGGCGAGGCATGGTTGGTATGTCCTGTCCTCAGGGCTTAAACATGCCCAAGATGTGGGGCCACAGGAGGACAGCGCCCACACAGAATCGCACTGCCCTCTGTTTGGGAATGAGCCATCACTGATGGCCACTCTTCGAAACCCAGAGACGCAGGTGCGGTTTTTAATTTAAAAGGGCGTACATCATGGAAACATCAGTAAGTTATGAAGGCAGTTGTTTGAAAGACTCCACTTATGTTTTTATTTTTGTGTCATATTCCGTTTTCCACTGCTGTGAAATAAAACAATTTTACAAATTTTGGTAGGAGATGGTGGCAAAATGTAGGTAACTAAGCCAAAGCTTGTTGGTATGATGTGTGTTTGTTCTGTGTATGTAGTATGGGTAAGATAGTAAAAGGTGATGGTTGTAGTCCTGGAATTATAAGAGGATGAGGAATCACAAAACAGCTACTCACGTTCACACCTAGAGGAGGATCTAGGAAAGCCTAAATTACCTCACCCTTCCTCTTATGGACGGTCCTAGTCGCGGCATGCATGAGAACAAACGTTGATCAAGGACCCCAGGACAAAACGAAGTTGGAACCAGTAAACTTTGGTTATTGTTCTTATGATAGTGATTCATTTTATCTGGACATGTTACTCAAAACAAGGCAAGAACAGCTTAGATAGGTGCAGCTCTTTCACTGATGGTCAGCATGTATCTTTATTCATTAAACTCAAAACAAACCAAGCAACAATGATGAGAGGGTATTTGGGAATGGGACCGTCTCAATGTCAGTCATACCTGTCACAATTTTTTTTAAGTCAGCTTGTAAGTGGTAAAAAAAAAAAACCTCAGGGGAAGTCAGTGGTACAGATCTAACATAATATTTTTTAATGTACTAATTTTGTCTTAGCCCAATTTGCATAAAAAATGCTAGCTCAATTTCAATGTTTAACCTTCAGGCAGCTGTGGAAAGTAGTCAGTGTGCAGACATCGGGTGGAAGGTTTTGGATTCAAGTCCCATCAAAATCACTGATGGTGGGATTTTTCTGACACAAACACAGCTCGAACCAAAGTGCTGAGTTGTGCGATAGGGGCGCAGTGGATGGAAGTGGGACCACAGCGTCAAATTTAAAGCTGCATGTTGGATAGCATCTCATGAGAGTGGTGCTAGATAGTCGTGACTGCATGTGCTGATGTCTTGGGCCTGTTGACTCTGGAATATGATATGAAAGTAAGCATAGAAGACAGGCTTATCATGCAGTCTCAGACCAGATGGATTCTGTAACATTATCTTCGTACGCCTTATTGACGACCAGCTAGCCAAAAAATCTCCGCATCTCGGGGACCTTTCATGCCTGATGGCCATGGTGACCCTCAGTTCCAAGCTTTCTTCCATGCGTAACTGTGCCCTTGGTGAAGGTTCCTGTTGGGAGTCAACAATGTCACAAATTCATAGGAGTTTTTGTTGGATATTCATGGTGGCAACCAGGGAAAGTGGAAGGAAAGAGGGAGAATTGTTCATTCCACCAAGACCCTTCGCGTTCTTCTTTCTCTAACTGCTGTTTGAAGCCAGCCCTTTCTGCCCAGGAGGCGGGGGGCAGAAGTGTGGAGTGTCTGTCAGCACCTTCCCAGCCATTCAACTAAACACATCGCGGCTCGCAAAGCTTAGACCATACATAGTCGAAAGAGAGACTGAAAGAGGCATTGTCCAAAACTATTGACCAGTTTCCTTAGCATGCAGCAGAAAAACGGAAAATTCTACCTCAACAATTGAGACAAGTATATTGTTACGTAAATTCCGACAATAAATTTTGAACAAAAAGCTGTCTTTGGGGACCACTACAACAACCTCTGTTAGTTTTTGCATAGGGAGCGAGGCCTATGTGAAGCACAGACATGACAGTCATTTCAATGTTTTAAGAGAGTAGTGTAAGATTGAGCCCTAGGCCACAGACGGCAGCTGTGCATATGCAGAGTGAAGAATCGAGCTTGATTTCACAGTGACAAGCAGTGATACAAGTTGCCCAGAGAGGGCAGACACAGAACAGAGGGAGTACATGAAGTAAATCATGAACATTCTCTAAAACAGAATGACCCTCACACTGCCACTCACATCACTCAACCTGCAGCCTGTATCCCAAGTCCTGTTAAAAACATTTATGGACGCTAGCATGTATGTTTAAAAGAATATAAACTTAAAGATAAAACAATACACCAAAAGAGGTATAATAATAGTTATAATGTACATAGAACATACGTAAACAAATGGCGTTAAGATCTTAAAGTGATGGCACAGAGCAGGAAATTGAAAACGTTATTTAGAAATTTTTTGGTTTTATTATTATAAATTTTAAATATTGTTTAACGTTTTTAAGGTTTACGAGCGCCATCTTGTCTCTAACAGAGGGAAAACTCTTTGGCGGAAGGAGGCGGTAGGTGCCAGCACAAACTGGGCCACGTGCACAGAGCCAGCCTCATGCAGCAGCAGAGCGAACATTAGTCCCCATTCTGCTAGTCCTCATCCCTGCTCAGCAAACTCTGGAGGGAGACTATCTTCATGCTGGCTCCGCAAAACAAGTCCAAGTATTATAGTTCTTAGGAATCCATAACGTAAATGTTGTCTTGCATATGGTGGATCAGAACAGGCACCACTGAACACCCACCACGAGGTGACTCAGCAGGCAGTGCAGTGCCTGCTTCTGGTGGGTGCCTCATGATGACTTGATATCGACTGCTCACTGTGGATTGCCAGTGAGGAAGTGATACCAGAACGAGTCAGGTTGTGGCTTGCGACAGGTAGCCAGAAGTGTGTGCAGGGATGCAAAGCCAGTGAAAGTGGAAGATGAGACAAAAAAAAAAAAAATAATACTGTTTATGCTCCAGCCGTCGAGTATAAAAAAACCTTACTTGCATTTTGAGGATCTCACAAATTTGTGGAAAAAAAAATGCAGTTTCAGCAACATACCTTATCTGTATTTCGTGGAGTTTCACCGACCCATACTCACTTTGTTGGCGGTTTACTCTATGCCCATGTTTATGTATCATGGGGCCTCCACAAACTAGTTATGTGTTTTGTTACTTAGATTTTTTTTAAATCTTGAAAGTTTCAGTGGATTCTTTTCCCCACTGCAAATTGTCCTTTTTCAAGCCTATAATCTGTTGCTGACTTCTGACAGGGGAGTATTGTTTGAGGTGTTTATGTGGTTCTCTGGTATATAAGATTTGGGGAAGGACATACTTGTGAAATGTATCTCATTTCAAAGTTGATGAAAGTGACCAAAACAATAAACACACTACGTTTAGTTCTTTACTACCTTTGCGGGTGGCTGGGCTATAAGCAACATGTATTACTAGTAGTTCTTGACTAATGAACAAAAATCAAACGAACTTGTCCGTGCATACATGTGATGTACCTGCTTACGGATATCTAAACTTTTAGGTCATTTTAATTGAAAATGTCATTCTGTGTGATTTTTTTTGTTTAGGACAGTGGATCTGCGTAGCCCAGAGTATGGAGTCGGAGTCATTTTAGTGCGCCATTTCACTGTGTTGAAACTCCACTGTTTGGAAAACATGGATCGGCACAGTACGATCAGTGAGAAGATTTCTCTATCCTGAAACCAATATAAATCAATGCTGGTTTGTCAGAAACTAGACAAGAGGAATGCGATACTTGCACAGACCGATAACG
>JADBJO010000385.1:0-2500 GCA_016801955.1 Conus betulinus
CACTGCCTCCAGATCCGTCTGAAGTGGAATATCCGTATAAAGTACCGAATTATGAATATAAAGCGAAACACCTCTCCTTGAAAAGTCTGCAGAAGCTGGCTTGTGTATGCAGGAGAAACCAGTAATCTCATGCTTCTTACTTGCAGTTAAAAGGGTTTCCTGAAGAGCAATTATCAAAGATCTATACTCTGCCAACAATAGCTCAAGGTCCCGACCATTTGCTTTAACTCCCCTTATGTTCCACTGGAGTATGTCCATGTAAGGTTATTAAAAGAATATCTATCAGCCCTCTTCCCCAGAAACTTCACTATCCATCAAAGAACTAAAACGGTTCTTCAAGACAAGATCAGAAGCCGATGCTCCTGATAAATTTCTAAGTTGTTTGTTGCCATGCTTGGAGTTTGCTCTTACTGGACTGAAACCTGCTGCACCAAATATCTGACTTCGAGATTTTCCCCTAAGAGGATCTGGAGTCCGAAAAGGACGCTCCTCACTGCGTGCCTGTCTCGTATTGCTGTTGTTGACTTGTGAGCGAGGGGACAACTCTTTCCTCCGATCCTTCACCCCTGACCTCTGGTCCACAGTACTTTTGTACAACTGAAACACCTCTTCCCTCACCAGCAGGGACAGAAGCCTGTGTACATTGCTGGTCGGAACACTATTGCATTTCTGAGTCAAAACCTCAACTGATTGCTCAAGTGTAGTAAGCCGATCCAAAACCGATGACAACAATTCTGTCAATTTCTTCTCCAGAGCAGTGAATGGAGCTGCTCCCAGATCATCACCCGATGACCGGTTCGCAGAATCGTTGACCACCTTCTGTGCATAAGTAGAAGTCGAAGGAGTCCTAGCTTCCACTAATCTTCTAGCCTCAGTAAAGGAACATTTTTTCTCTCATCTTTACTTTCTGAATCTCGCATTCCTTTTTTCCACACTGGCAACTTTTTGAATTTGCTGGATGGTCACCCTTACAATTGACACAGTATACAGCACTGACACAAGATTCCTCATGCTTCTTCTGCCCACAATCACGACAAACCTCCTGACCCCGACAAGCTCGGCTGGAATGCCCAAAGCGTTGGCACTTGAAACATCGCAAAGGAGATGGCACAAAAGGCGTAACTTTCACTCGGATATAACCCACTTTGACGAACTCCGGAGAGAGATGACATAGCAAAAGTCAAGAATAGCGTGTTGGTTTCAATTAAGTCACTTCCTTTAGAGATTTTAACTCTCTATGGACCTGCAGAACACCCTGGCTTTCCATCTCAGTCCGAATTTCCGATTCAGCAACTCCAGCCAAGTCAGCACATCTGATTACCCCTTTCGAGTAGTTGAGAAAGGGGTGAATGGAAACCTTAACTGTGATATCCATGAGCCGAGAACCATCCCTATTCAGTAGCAACCGAGACGCCGCTTCCGTAGCACAGTTAACAAGGTAGCTACCAGATCGGAGTCTCTTAATCATTTTGAATCCTGTGGACGAGACTCCCTCAAACCACTTGCAAACAGCGAACGGAGAAATCCGAGCAATGGATTCTTTGGGGTCTTTTGCTTCCACTAAAAGGAAGCTTGGCCATGCGTTTTGGATACCCTTTCTCTTTGCCACTTCCCTTATCTCATTATCTGAATCTGAATCTCTATTCGTAATCTCGTCCATACACTTGCCATGTCCATCATCGTTTCTTCTCTTTTTGTTTGGAGGTATTTGTTTAGAATTCATAATAAGGGGAAAAACTTCACCTCCCCTACTCCCTACCCGCCATCGAGTGCCCACAAAGGCGATGCCCCTAAGCAATCCTCTAGCAAAGGGAAACACCAGGGTTATAGCGAAGGTATACACTGCGTGACACGCGCTCCACCCCATTCACCAGGCTCATGACCAACTGTCGAGAACGAACAGGAGGCCACTCACCTGGCTTCCGGAGCAAGCAACGTGCCACACAGTTTGACCCATGCCATGCCCACACTGTGGAGGCGACCGATTGACAGCATTGGGCCCCATGCTGCCCCCCGTCTAGGGAAAGGCCGGGGCAAAGTGGCGTGTTGAGGGGCGCAGATCCCACTCCGGGTCCCTCTCAACCACCAGGACACCATTCTCCCCCGACACGGTCGCACCGCACGGTCAACACGGTGGAGCAAGAGGTCACAGAGAAAACAGAGAAAGTGCTATAGAAGACTTGTGATGAAAGGAAAAGAATAGGATAACGACCCATAAAGGCAGAAGATAGACGAAACAGAAAACTGCAGATTATTAAGGAGAATGTTGAAAGAGAAATGCAGGTGAAAGAACCATGGGTAGACAGAAAAAACACAAAAAACAGAGAAAAAGAAAGCCCACCTAAAACAAAGTCCCACCCTCAAGGGGCACAAGAGGGTGACCCTGAGAACTAAAATATAATTAGTCAGTTGCAAGTGTGCGTGTGTGAGTGTATGTGTGTGTGAGTGTGTGTGTGTGTGTGTGTGTGTGTGTGTGTGTGTGTGTGTGTGAGTATGTGTG
>JADBJO010000385.1:7500-15192 GCA_016801955.1 Conus betulinus
TACGGCTTTAATCACGAATGAAGGAAACCTAGGTCAATATTTTGAAAGACATCAGCATTTAACATACCTGGCCACGGCACACAGTTGGTCACAGGATTCCGACATCCAATCCTGGCAACGTGGGCTCCAGGCATTCCCAGTGACCATGGCAGTTCCCGAGTTCACACAGGCATTTACTCCTTACACCAGTGACAGGCCAGACAGTATGTCAAAGCGGTGAAAAACTTCCAGTGTTCGACGTCTGTCACAGGGTTAAGCCAAGGTCACGATCTCAGTATTTTCCAGCCTATTCTTCTGGACTTATCTTGGCCCTATCCCCCAACGATCTGGACTAGGACATGAATCCAGAATGCAGACCTAAAATCGATCACTTTTCACCGGCGTCGTCTCGATGACAGGACCAAAATCCGAGAGAAGTTATCCTTGAGGAACTTTCAGGCAAGAGCAGTGGATTTACTGCTCTTGTCAAGTGATTGCATTCTCCTGACACATGAGCAGTCTGGTCCCAGCTGGAAGCTGCCTAGTTTACCGATGCCTCCAATTCTCTTGCTTCATGGTCTGTTCTGAAAAGATGAAGATCCTTTGAAAAACAGATCCCAGAATGCACGGTAACTCCTCAAACTGCATCTCTCAATGAAACACAGCTGAAGATGACCAGCAACTCTGATTACTCAGGAAGTATCACCGTGACTGATGAATAACAGGGATAGGAGGCCGTCCAGAATGAATGCCATTGGTGATACCAGAGATATGAATAAATACATGTACAGGGTACATGCATCTATGTATTTCTCTGGTCAGGCCGTTAAGAGCCCCCAGCTCATAAACTGATCCAACACATCATCCCGTGACTAACAGAACTAAATACATGCAGGGACGTCGTTGAATGATCTGTGTGGATAAAAACACACGGCGTGGCAGCGAGCGCCACACACAGTTTTGTGCAGTTCCATGGGCATTTCTAGGAACCCTTGTGAGTACATCAACGACAAGGTCTGGTGAAACTAGCTTCGGATTCACTGAACACGTGAATCTGGCATTAGTTCAACAGGCTCTGTACGAGTCATATGTTGATTCGATTACCCAGACAGGTTCTCTGCGCAACAAGGGATACTCAGTATACCATGTGATCACTAAGGAAACACCTCAGGACTAATACACTTTCCTGGGGCATCTCCTCTGGTACCACTTTTCTCAACCTTTGTTCCAGACACCTGACAGTGGGAATCAGAGCAGCCATGCGTCCTACAGGAAGGGCAGTGGCTTTGTGCTCCAAGCACCACAGCTCTGTGATGTCCACATTGACAAACACCCTGAAGGAGTGTCCCATGAAGCTGATGTGACCACACATCATACTCGTGGAAAAACGCGGATCCACCCGGACCTCGTGATGTGGATACAGCACACCAGAAACACACTTCTTGCTGTGTTTCCAGTTACGCAAACGACATGTGCCTTAACCATACAAAGTTCAACAACATAGCGACCTGCACATCTTCAGCCTTGTCAGCAACAAATGATGCACATGAATAGTATATGAACCTACAAGCAATTAAAAGCCAAACCAACATCATCGCTCTAGACAAGTCCTCCCGTCCCTACAACCCACCATCCAAGATGACAGCCACTTGAGCATCGAAGCGTCTGACATCCCCTGCTGTATCCCACAGACAGATACAATCAAAGAAGGCACCCAACACCTTGGTTCCTGCTTCCAGAAGGTCCCCACCATTCCACGACGGACTGTGAATCAGAGGAATCTAGAGGTCTCAGCAAAACACGCCCAACGACTAACTGAAAACCAGTCTCCTCACATACTCGAAGAACACAGTCACTGCGTGAAAGCACCCGCAAGACAGACCTCCTACAGACCTCAGCACCACCACCAAGGCGAGGCAGGCGACAGTAAATCGCGTCCGATCGGAACACTAGACGCATATCCTGGTTCAGTCCTTGGCGAAAGGAGCGAGAAAGACTCAAAGGAGTAAACTGAAAAATACCAAGCTCTTAAACAACCCGAAACTTTAACTTATGACAAGACATAAAATCACTGGAAATTATCGCTGTTTGACAGACTAACTGGCTAATCATTTGGAAGGAATACATGACCTGGTGAAGCTTCAAGGAACTGCTGAGTTCACTGAGAATGTGCCGCGCTGCAATCAGATGTAAATCACTGTTAGCTGACTCTTAGTTAAGATCCATATTCAATACAAAAGTGACAGTAATTACAAAGATGTCATCGGGACACTTTGCCACATCGTTAGGATTCTTAACAAAACATTAACACTGAAAATCATTAAAGTTTTGTAACATTTCAGATCCATGCGTGTAAAGTAACATGTTAAGAATTAAAATCTATCGGTGTATGACAATTTGTAAGTTTACGTGGGTATATGAAGTTCTTGGTGTTGAATTAAGGGCTGTATTGCTCCAGTAAGAAAAGATAATCTATTGACTAAAAAATCTCAAATGATTTAAGGCATCTTCCGTAGATAGAGTGTCTTTTCAAACAGGGGATATTGCGGATATAGACGAACTGATAATACATAATCCAAATTTTGAAGAAAGGATAAATCAGTTTCAAAACTGTGGATTCTCGTGCCTCAGCTTGACCGTTAAGTCCGAAAACGCACACCGACGGGAAAGGCCGACAGAAAAAAAATCCATGTTTATTAGATATTCTGTATCAAAATGTTTTAAACCGAGGTCACGCTGTTAAGAACAAGAGTCGGTGAAAAGAACTAAAATGTACACTATGTGTAATGCTGCATCGTTTGTAGGAAAAATTTGAGTGCATTTAATACATAAAAAGAGGAGACTGTGGGAGGGAGAGGCGACAACGACAAGGGAGACCTCGGGCTTGTGGGGGGTGGGGGGGGGGGTGGTGGTGGTGGTGAGACCAGCTCATCTAGTCCGTTGAAGGTTTTGTCAGGCACAAAATATTTACATCAGGAAAGCGTCTTTAACAGAGGTCAGGCATTGGTTAGAATCATGCATAAAAAGTGTGTTATGTGTTTTGAATGTATTACTTCAACATCAGGGAATGGCACTTTCAGGGAATGGCTCTACCCTTCATCACGATACACGATATTTTATCTGTCCTCATAGAATACAACGAAAAATTTGTTTGTGGTGCCATCATCAAAATTCATGTATTACAGCAGATTATGAACGTGTATATAATTAAAAATATTCCACTCTTTCCACTGTGCTTGGTCATTCCTTGTCAATTCATTTATCCATTTTGTATCAGTCTGTACACACACACACACACACACACACACACACACACACACACACACACACACACACACACACACACACAGGCGCACACATCACCACCACAAACCACCATCACATATGCAGTATTAACACCACACTTCAATAAACACCCCAACTGTAAAGCAGAACGTTCCAAGATAACTCAAAGTTAAGCATAAAAAGAAAACAAAAACAATAGCACCATTCAAAAGACCAATGATATTGCAAAATGTATAATTACTTAAACTATGACAACAACCTGCAGAGTTCAATCAAAATCAGGAAGAAAAGAGTTACCGCTAAGCAAGATGTTTGAAGTGGGTGTGAGAGAGAGAGAGAGAGAGAGAGAGAGAGAGAGAGAGAGAGAGAGAGAGCAGTGTGTGTGTGTGTATGTGTGTGTGTGTGAAGGGAGATAATTCATAAGGTGTGAAAATAGGAAACAGACTTATATTAAGATTTTAACCATAAAAACATAACATTCCCTATTAAACCAAGTACGGAATAAAAGAGAACAAAATTTCATATACCAAGAAATTATATCACAAAAAGTATGATTGTTTAAACAGTAAAAATGAAGACAATCAAAATTAGATATAATTCAGGGATATTTATAGTAAAAATAGCTTGATGGGGGTGGGGGGGGGGGGGTGGTCCTTCACACACACACACACACACACACACACACACACACACACACACACACACACACACACACACATGTATTTAGATAATTTAACAATACAACGTGACATTTCCTCTTAGCACCAAGTAAGGATAAACGAGAACAATGATTTCATTACCATGCCGTACTATCACAAAAAAAGTATGATTATTTAAACAGTAAAAGAAGACAATCAATTCAGGGATGAAAAATAGATTTGTAATAACGATAGCTTGGAAGGGAGGGTCCTCACATTAGCAGATAATAGCACACTTACACAGAAACACACCCACACATACACACACACACACGCGCGCGCGCGCGCGCGAGCAAAGTTTGTTATATTTGATGGGAGCCGGGCCATTGGCCGATCAGAAAGTGTAAGTCAGCACTCGGATCACCGAGCCCCGTTTCCCTCAACTACAATTGACGATAAGCTTGAGAGGAGGGGGCTGTGATCGTCCCCACCAGCAGTTCTGTCTGAGAGACATTGTTTTAATGCCAGGATAAACAGCCCGAAAGTTCGTCCTTCCCAAATTTTCTTTCTCGACCGGCTCCTATCTTGAGCTGAGTTTGCTACGGTCTCAGTTGGGAAAACTGAGACCACACAGTCGAGTTTCATCCATTTAATCGATGCGTCTTTGACAGTTTTGCTCAAATTTCCTGACCAACAATGCAGGTGCCTGTATCTCTCGGACCTGATTGACGCTGGGATATATTATGAAAGGATGCGTAGTGTACAGCCCCGTCATGCAGTCTCAGACCGTATGGAAATGCGTAGCACCATCTTCATCATCCTCATTCTCATCGATCAGCATAAAAAAGTCTCAAATTCTGTGGCCCTTCATGCCCTGCTCTCATGCTGACCTCAGGTTTTATGTCTATTCCACGTCTGTGGCTTTGTTTGATTCCGTCGGGGTCACCGGTATCGACGAGTCCATGGGGGCTGTCGTTGGACAGATGTAGTCGCGCCCTCCGGTGGGAGAGCTCACTCACATCGGCTCCGCGACTGCTATTGTCCTAATGGGGGTATTAGTAGGAGGTGTCTTGCGTGTGTTGGACAGAACAGGCGCCACTGAACACCACCGAAGTGACTCGGCAGCAGTGCAAATGTCTCCTCCGGCGGGTTGCCTCTTGACGACTTGACATTTACTGCTCTCTGTGGATTGCCGGTGCTGGGGTTGCGGCGGGAATGACCGGGCTGTGGCTGTGGACGGGGTGTCAGAATGAGCGGCGTGGGTGCACTGCCACTGAGGTGGCACAGAAGATTGGACAGCGAAATAAAAAACAAACAAACAAACAAAAAGATAGGAGCGTGAAATGTACAGAGCAAAATCGGAAACAAAAAAAAAAGAAGGGGGGGGGGGGGGGGGGGGGGGGGGGGGGGGGGGGGGGGGGGGGCGAGAAAGAGGGGGGAGGGACGGGGCAGAAAGAAAACATACTGAACTGACAGTAAGGGGTGTGGCTACCCAGATGGATTTAGTCCAATGTTAGACCAACATGTCCAAGGAACAGAGATCACCGATATTTCCTATTCTGGCGAGTCGTAATGGAGAAGATACGGTCCTTTTTCTTCATGCTCTTTCAGGTTTCAAATATTGAGAATGACGTATTCACGCGGCCAGTCTTCAAGGACTCTACATCCAAACGGTCACAGGCAAAATGTAGATTTAGAACTGCCAGTTGATGCGCTTTTTGCCCTTTCCTGCGCGATTGCTTTTTCGGCCTTTCTTGGATCATTCCTCAAACTGCATTCCGATCGACAACGTACTCCGCCCTCCTCTCTGTCTCCTTCCGGTTTCAGTTTCAGTTTCATCAAGGAGGCGTCACTGTGTGCAGACTAGTCCATATACGCTACATCACATCCGCTACGTTTTAAGACCACACTACGCATGATTTGAAGCTGATGGATAAATGAATTAACGAAGGTGAAAGAATTGAAGAAGAGGGTCTCGTGGCTAAGACTTAGCAGATGCCTGACCTACGCATTAGTCCAGTGCGCTGGTCAGACCTTGCCTCCTTCCAGTACGCACAAGTATTTAGGACTATAATTTTCCGCAAAATTGGGTGTCTCATCCTCTGGCTGCAGAGGGTAACAAGGTGGTTACTGGGCTACCTCTACAGGACTATGCAATCGTGACATCCAGTCTACTTTTTTGATGCCAGAGTGCAGCCATTGCTTCTGTACGGATCAGAAAGAAATCTGGGTCAAGACAAAGTATGAAAATACACAAGAGAAAGTGCATATATAGGTATACTCATATCAATGAAATTCTTACCAGGGAAAAGGAAATTTGAGGGAGGCGAAGGGGAGGGGGGGGGGGGGGGGGATCTACCAACTCGAAGTGAGATCTACCAACTCGAGCTGAAATATTACTGGTCATGAAGATTGGGTTCATGAACTCGGCTGGGCGTAGACAGGGGGTGGGAGAAGGGAAAAGGAAGGCTGAGGGAAGGAGGGGCTCGGACAGGGGTCGGGAGTGGGGCCGAAAATGGAAGAATGACCTTTTGAACCCCCTCACCTAGCCTTCCACTCCCTCTGTCCATCAGCATGAGAATTCGGACTAGGACATGTTCAGAACGCCATCAGTTTTAGCTTGTTTGTCAAACTGAAATAAAAGCAATGACTACTATCTGTAACCGGTACTGTCATAGTCACGGTTTGAAGTGCATCTAAATGAGCGCGAACAAATGAAAACCTGCAAACCTGGGTTTCCCAGAATATAGGTCCAAATGAGCATATTGAGTAAACTAACTTGGTTACCACAAAACTAACCATCATTTGAAAATGTTTAGTGAGGCATTGGATTCTGAATTCCAGTATTAATACAATTCAATTAACATAAACACAACAATGGTGTCGGAGCCGGGGGAGGTGAGGACAAGGGGTACTAGGCCCTTCCCAGAGGGAGAGGGGTGGGAGGGAAGGTGGGATGAGGAGTTGGAGCTCGGGAGTGGGGGTGGGGGAGGGGAGGGTGTCAGTGGGACGACTGGGATGCGTGAAGGTTCAAATCGTGAACTGTAAGGAATGAACATACTTTTTGCGTTGTAACCATAAATACAAACACATTTTACCTGTAAGAGGAGTTAATACACATTCAACAAAAGCTTAACTGATAAAGCAAATCGGTTCTTTCTGTTATTAGATGACAGAAAGAAACAAACAGTGAAAAATTACTATTCTTAATAAATTCAAATGAACCACTAATAATTTATAATTTCACTTAAACGTGGACACACAGAGTGGAGTAGGGGTGAAAGGATGGTGGAGGGAGGAGGTGGAAAATACTCTTCAAATCCTGCTACCCTAGCTAGAGAGAGAGAAGATTCAAGAGAGCGAAAACTTTCCTTTTGGTGAACAACTTCAACCTAGTTGACAAAGGGGCTGATGTGGTCCTGATTTGTTCAAATCAATGTAAATTTCGAAACTGACAATGGATCAACATGAACAGTCCGTTCCTCCCCCCCCACCCCCTCCCCTCCCCTCCCCACCCCCGTCCCCTCTTTGCCTTCAAGAAAGATCCCCATACACACACAGATGCGCGCAAATAAGGTGGGTTTCTAGATCTTTCCCCTCCCACTAGACCCTAACCCCCTCCATCCGGTTTCCCCTCCCCCCTCCCCCTCTCGCCCCCTCCACCCTGGCTGTTTGGACTTCATCGAGAAGGCATGGCTTGTTGGTGTGTTGGAAAGTGTTTTTGTGCTTCATTCCGTTGGGATATTGAAGCCTAACCGATTGAAATTTCGAAGGACTGAACGAAATGTTC
>JADBJO010000385.1:26647-31563 GCA_016801955.1 Conus betulinus
GCTCATGTCTAGAAGGGGTAACACTCATACTTCATTTTGTTGTAAATATAAAGCCTAAGTATTTGTATGTGTTTGGTATCTTATTTCTTCGTTTCCATATGTCCATTTTTCTCATATTCCAAGATAACCACCTTTACGGAAAACCATGATATTAGTCTTATCTAGATTTACTTCTAGACATGATCTGTCAGCCTCTTTTTTCAGATTGTTCAGCTGGTTCTGCAGTCCTCTAAGGGTATCTGAGAGTAAGATCTCGTCGTCTGCAAAAAGCAATAAAAATAATTCTGATGTTCCTGGTACCACCTGGATTCCGCCCTTCCCTTCCCTGATTAATTCTACGGCTATTTCATTGACAAAAAGGAGAACATAATTGGGCTAAGTATACATCCTTGTTTTACTCCTCTCAGACAATACAAAAAAAATCAGCATATGACTGCTTATCTCTAACACATGCAATGAGTGAGTCATAAACTCCCTGAAATGCTTTATACATTTTTTTTTCCCATCAATGCCACTTCTCCTTTAACACATGCCCTGAGACATTTCTGTCAACAGAATCAAATGCTTTCTAAAGTGGACGAAAGCTACATAGAGCTTAGAATGTTTTTGAAAACTTATACAAGAAAAAGGTAACTGAAAAATGCGAAATAAAAAAACTTGTTAAAACAATTCCAAAATTATCTGAAGAAGATGATAAACAAATGTTGGAAGGGGAAATCACTTTAGAAGAAGCAAGTGTAGCTTTAAAAAAAATATGAAACATGGCAAAAGCCCAGGTTCAGATGGGTTTTGTACCGAATTTTTTAAGTTCTTTTGGAAAATACTTGGCCGACTGGTGGTAAGATCTATAAATGAATCGTATAGATGGAGAATTTTCGGCAACACAGAAGGAGGGACTGATTATTTCTATACCAAAAGGTGATAAACACAAAGAATTTGTAAAAAAAAAATTGGCGTCCCATCTCCCTCCTAAATGTAGTTTACAAGATAGCTTCCTCGTGTATTTCCAAGAGAATCAGAAATGTTTTACCTTCTATTATCAGTGAAGACCAAACAGGTTTTATGGCTCACAGATATATGGGTGACAATATAGACTGATTTATGATTTGATTAATTACTTAAATGCAAGAAATTTCCCTGGTCTGTTGCTATCTATAGATTTTGAAAAAAAGCCTTCGACTCCCTCGACTGGGATTTTATGTTCAATGTGCTAAGGGCTTTTGGTTTTGGTAACAGTATATGCCACTGGATAGAAACTTGCTATAAAGATATTAAATCAACAGTCACTGTAAATGGCCAGACTGCTCAATGGTTTAAAATAGAAAGGGGATGTAGACAGTGAGACCCTATATCTCCTTATCTATTTATAATATGTGCAGAAATTCTAGCGATAATGATAAAGGAAGACAAGAACATAAAAGGTATAAAAAAATAACGATATAGAACACACAAAATAGTTCAGTTCGCTGACGACACTCAGCTAATAAACACACTGGTGACAAAACTTCATTTGAACGATCTATAAATGTCCTTACCACGTTTGGCAGAATTTCAGGCCTACTCTTGAATAATGAAAAAAAAACGCAATCAATATGGCTAGGGTGTTATAAAACTCGAAAAAAAGATACTGTCCTCATCTGAAAATGATATGGAATCCTTCTAAATTCAAAATACTGGGTGTTTTAGTTCACTCAAGAGCTAAAAGAATGTGAAAACTTAAATTATAATGACAAATTTTCGGAAGTTAAATATTATTCAAAATTTGGTCTCAGAGAAGTATAACGCCAGTCGGAAGAGTTGCTGTTCTCAAGTCCCTTATTCTATCAAAACTTATACACCTCTGGATTTTGCTACCTAACCCTCCTGACCTTTTAATTCAAAAACTTCAAAAGATGTGTTTCAGCTTCGTTTGGAATGGCAAACAAGATAGAATAAGCAGGAGGAAAACAGCAGTGAAGACTGTAAAACAAGGTGGTTTAAACATACCTGATATAAAAAAATACATTAATGCTTTGAAACTTCTGTGGATAAAGAAACTTAAAACCACAAGTCATAAATGGAAGAACATCGTTTTAAAAAACATACCCTTTCAGTGATAGAATCGAAAATTATGGACCAGGGTACGGTTCTGGATACACAAGTGTTAATTTATTTTGGAAAGACACGTTACAGCCTATCGGGAATTTTGTCTTTGTGTGACACCCCGAGACATTAAATGAACTACTTGTTGAACCCGTATTTACAATGACATGATAAAAGTAGGAAATGCGGTAATCAAGCAAAACAAGTTAATTGAGAAAGGGATATTCGCAATAAAACACTTTCTGAAACCAAAACGGACAATTTATGAACTTTGGAGAATTTAGCATTAATGTTGACTACACCATAGATTTTGTCTCATACAATGGATGGATTTCTTCAATGAAACAATTCATAAGGAAAACGGGTATCAAAAATAGATAATAACACAGACATAAACCATAACACACGAAGGCTTTAAATTCTTATTATGAAGGAAAATAAAGGAGCCAAACAGTTCTATGAAATTTTCATTCAAGATGAGCGCAAGCCAAATTGCTGCTCCAAATGGCTAAACAAACTGAATTCTGAAATCCATTGGAATAAAGTATTTACTCACGTCCACAAAATCAAAGATATAAAGTTAAAATGGCTACAAATTCGAATCGTACACAGAATTATTGGTACAAATATTGTCTTAAATGCTATGGGCTTAACAAACACAACAAGTTGTACTTTCTGTAACGAAGAGAGAGAGTTCGGTCCAACACTTCTTATGGATGTGCAACCACGCTCAAACTTTTTGGAAAGAAGTTGAAAAGTTATTTAATGAAAAATGTCGAAACACAACTAACATCAAAATCACACGAGATATCGTTATTTTTGGAATAGATCAACGTGTGAAAACAGAGACAGTTTTTGATTTCATTATTATGCTAGCTAAACTTTATATATATATATATAAGTGCAAAATCAAAACATGTAGACCAAATGCTTCAATTTTTCAGAGTCAGTTGAGCAATAGATATAAAATCGAATTGTTTAATGCTAAAGTCAGCAACAAACTAAACCATTTTCATGCTGCATGGAACAACTATAAGCCAATGATTCCTTAAGACAACATTTCTTTCAAGATCTTGATCTAAGACACATTTCCATATGCCCAGTCTTCTTCCTTCACAACCTCCCTTGAAATGGAGAGAGTGAGGAAGGAGAGGAGAAGCAATAATCTGTTTAATCTTGCAAAAGATGATGTCACTCTTTTTTTCCCCACTGTTTTTCCCCTGTTGTGCTAAACTTATGTACGTGTCTATGTTTATTTTGCTTGTTTGTTTGTTTTGTTTGTTTTTTGTTGTTCCTTGTTTTTAAAAAAAAAACTGTTTTGGACATATGCCATTAACTGTTTATACAGAAATGATGCTAATGTACATATGACTTGGCGCACTGTCCTCTTTATGCGCATCTGTAATCTCTATATTGTTTGATTAAAAATGTGAGAAAAAAAAAAAGTAGAATGTTTTGCTAAATATTTTCCAACGACAGAGTGTGAAGAAAAAATGTGATCAATTGTACTATATCCTGCTCTAAACCCACCTTGTTGCTCAGCTAATTTCTTTCAACTTCTGCCCATCGTGAGAGTCGCTTATTCAGAATAAATGTGTACATTTTGCTCACGATACTTGTTAACGCCACACCACAGTAATTGTTAGGTAGATTAATGTCCCCTTTCTTGTAAATTGGAATAATAATAGATTTACACCAATCTTTTGAAAAAAAATGCCCTGTTCAATTATCTTATTGAAAAGTACTACAAGAAATTTAATTACCGATTCATTGGCATGTTTAAGCATTTCACCAAGTATCACATCAGTACCAGAACTTTTTCCGGCTTTAAGTTTATCTATACTAGATACAACTTCTTCTTGAGAAATAGGATCGTTAAAAAGTGGCTTGTCTGAATCGTCCTTTAGTTCTGCTGCTAAGATTTCCTCTTGAGCCAGCCCAGGTGCTATCATATTAAATATCCTGTGGAAATGTTCGTACCACTGGTCCATAGAAATATCACACTGCGCACCGCGGTTTTTTTTTTTTTTTTTTTTTTTTCTGTTCACAGATCTGATTATTTTCCAGAATACCTTGGGGTCGTTGGCTGACTGTTTCAATTTATTATCCTTTCATTGTCAAATTCTTTTTTCTTGAAAAATAAAAGTTCTTTGTGTTGTCTCCTTTCATCTACATACTTATCTCTGTGCTGTTCATTTCTCTTTTTTGATGTTCGGAATAGTTTTAGCTAACGTCGGACCGTTCTTTTCTCTGGGGCGCATTGTTCATAATACCATTCATTTACGCTTTTTTTCTTATTGCCTACAGTTCGAATCACGGAGGCAGCAGTCTCAAAATGATGTTCTGAGAGAGAGAGAGAGAGAGAGAGAGAGAGAGAGAGAGAGAGAGAGAGAGGAGGGGGAGGGAAGGGAGCCAGGGAGGGAGAAGGAGAGAGAAAGTCTGACTGAAATACAGACAGTCTGAGAAAGGAAGACAAACAAGCAAACAGAATAAGAGGAAAAACGAGACTGACGTCGGTCCATAGCCTAGGTCGACAAACTGCCTGCACGTACACGCACGCGCGCGCACGCACACACACTATCACGTAAATCTAAATCGTAGAAGCTTAGAGAGGACGTCTACAGCCCAGCTTCTTATCACGTAAATCTAAATCAAGCAGCATGCTATGGGCTTTGTGTGGTAGTCTTGACTCGTCCAATTGAATTAATTTTGGCCCAAATCGAACACAACTGACTACTGAATATATATATAATATATATATATATATATATATATATATATATATATATATATATATATAAAACGATTTGTTTCCCCATATATTAGATCATTTT
>JADBJO010000385.1:32468-39968 GCA_016801955.1 Conus betulinus
AAGAGGCATTCATACAACAGAAAAACACAAACACACCACACACCGCACAAACACATAGGAGGAGAGAGAGAGAGGAGAGAGACGGAGGAATGAGAGGCGGAGAGAGAGACCAGGACGGGACAGACAGAGGATGAGAGAGAGAGATGCGAGTGTGGTGATGAGTAGATGGAGAGGAGACCGAGAGAGAAGGAGAGAGGAGAGGAGACAGACAGACAGCCAGAGAGAGAGGCAGACAGAGAGAGAGAAAGAGAGAGATGCATGCAGGCGTAAAGCACATGGCAGTCAGGTACATACTACTGCTCACACACACACACCACACACACACAACCCCAAAACCCACACACACACACACACCCCCCAACACACACACACACACCACCGTCTAATATCACTTTAAAGTGAAAAGACGGTAAACTAGACGTTAAATAGAAGAAGAAACGAAGAAGAAGTAAGAAAGAAGACAAGGGAGAAGAAGAAGAAGAAGAACAAACACAGTACAAACAACAACAACACAAACAACAACACACACACACACACATATGCACACACAAAACACACGACCACCACTACACCACCATACCAATACCCACCACACAACACACACACACACAACACACACACACACCAAACACACACACACAAAGCACACACAACACAATACGGGCAAATACACCTCAAACGCGCTCTCTCTCTCTTTGGGTCCACTTAACCAAAATTTATTCAATACTGATTTTTCACCGGGCCTAGACAGTATTTATAAAAATGCCGCATTAACGTAAGTACACTTTGCTAACCTTAGAGGTCATGAAAAAAAAATCGTGCAGGCTAACAAGAACATAGGACACAATGTCGGACAATGTGATGCAAAGAAACAAACAACAATTCATTTGGCTTTTTGTTTTTTGTTTGTTGTCTGTCGCTGTCTGTTGTTTGATTCAAAGATCTTTTCCTGTTTTCACTTAGAAATGTTCAATGATTTTTCCCGCACTGGTGAGTAAGGGAAATAAAAAGACTGGTGGCCAAACACATTTCATGATGGTGGTAAAACTAAATCGCGATATCGGATTCACACTCCCTACCCCATCCATCTTTCTCATTCCTCTTATTCCGGGACCACCACCCACGCCCAACCCAACCCCTTCTCTCTTCCCCTCTTCAATTCTCCCCCCCATCCTACACAACACACACACACACACACACACACACACGCACACACACAAACACACACACACACAAACACACACACACACGCACAACCACGCGCGCGCGCCGCGCACTGACAAATTACGTTCGAAGCTCGCGACAACTTACTTACTCTCTCTTCTCTCTTCTCGTCTCTCTCTCTCTCCTCTCCCTCTCTCCCACCCCCCCCCTCTCTCTCTCCTCTCTCTCTCTATTTTCTGATTCTCTAGACTGACAGCGTATTCCAAGCTACATTCAGAAAGTAGTAAACAAACTCCCATAAGCTTAAAGGCCATGAAGCAAAAGCAACAACCAATCAAACAAATAACAAGAACACAGGCATTATTTGGCCATTGTGGCGCAAACAAAGCAGACAGCCATTGATTGGGCTTTTCAGCTTTATTTTCTATTTGTTTGTTTGTTTTTAAAATCTTAAAGTTCTTTTCAGTTTTTTGACGGAAAACTGTTTAACTGATCTCCCACCGTGGCGGAAGTAAGGGGGGAAAACTTGGGTGAGCTTAGAGATTTCATGACCCTCGTAAAGTGAGGATGATCTCGTATCGATCACCTCCCCTACCTCCCTCCCCTCTTCCTTCCTCCTCCTCATTTTCCCCTCCTCTCCTTTTTTCCATGACCAGCACCATTCCTACACCCAGCTTCTACCTCTTTACCCCTCCTCCCCCATTCACCCCCCCCCCCCTCCCTATCCTACACACAGAGAAACACAGACAGACGGACATACAGACACAAAGACACACACACACACACCACCACACACACACCACACACACACACACACACACACACTCATACACAGAGGCACATACGCGCCACACATACACACCGTAGTATCTATCTAAACATACATGCATATACACATGCATCCGTATAAAGGGGGTCCACATCCATCCATCCATCCATACGCACATATAGATATACCGCCTGCGAGCATGCACACATACATACATACATACATACATCTGCCACACATCTCATACATACATTCATACAAAAGACAGACACACACATGTCTCGGTCTATCCATCTATTTATCTATCCGTCAGCCAACCTCTATCTATTCATACATTCAGACATAGACATGCATAGTTGTACATTCATACATGCATTCATACACACATTCACAGAGAGACACAGACAGACAGACACAGACAGACCACAGACACACACACAGAGAAGAAACACACCACACACGAACACACACACACACACACACACCACACCACACACACCACACACACACACACACACACACACACACACACACTCAGAAATAGGAATGAGCCACTCAGGGGACTCGCGGGTTACATTTCAGCATCACAAAGACGGACATTGGTTAGAATATGCTGTCTAAAACAAAGCATTTTTGTTGTTGTTGAGAAATCTCAAACTGAAAGTAATTTGACCCAAGGCGCGAACAGAAGGAGGGATTTTGTTACACCCGACTTATCCAATAAAACGGGGCAAAAACTCTGCCCTTGGAGGAGAGACAGACAGAGAGAGAGAGAGAGCAAGAGAGAGGAGAGAGAGGAGAGAGAGAGAGAGGAGAGAGTGAGTGAGAGGAGACAGAGACGAGTGCGCGCGCAGCGTGTGTGTGCGTGTGTTTCGGTGGCTAGAGAAGGATGAAAATGCGAGTCGCATCTGTTAAAGGACCAACGGAAGTAGACAAAATATTTGTTGGAAGTGTCTCAGAGAGGATATAGTGTGAAGCAGAAACTATAGACAAACTGTTCAAGCAGATTGAGGCTAAACCTGTACTCAAGATTTCTAGGCTAGGTGTACTCAAGATTTCTCTAGTCTGTACTGTATATATTCTAGGAGGCTAATCTGTACTCTGTATTCTAGGAGGCTAATGTGTGCTCTATTCTAGGAGGCTATTCTGTACTCTGAGGCTGTTCTGTACTCTGTATTCTAGGAGGCTAATCTGTACTCTGTATTCTAGGAGGCTAATCTGTACTCTTTATTCTAGGAGGCTAATCTGTACTCTGTATTCTAGGAAGCTAATCTGTACTCTGTATTCTATGAGGCTAATCTGTACTTCTGTATTCTAGGAGGCTAATCTGTACTCTGTATTCTAGGAGGGCTAATCTGTACTCTATATTCTAGGCGGCTGTTCTGTATCTGTATTCTAGGAGGCTAATCTGCACTCTATATTTCTAGGAGGCTAATCTGTATTCTAAATTCTCGGAGACTAATCTGATACTTATATATATAGAAGGCTAATTTGCACTCTGTATTCTAAGAGGCTAATGTATACTCTATATATATCTTGGAGGCTAATCCGTACTTAATATTGTTTAGAAGGCTAATTGAGGGCCGCAATAGCTCAGTTGGTAGAGCGCCGGACTCGTGATCCTGGGGTTGCGGGGTTCGAATTTCGGTAGAGGGGGATTTTTTTTCCTCGGAGTTAATATTGGTTCTGACTCCATTCCCTATACAGTCCTTCGAATGAGACTATAACCCGAGGTTCCGTGTGTGAACGCCGCACCAACAAATCTTGCACACACGTAAAATCCCTCATCATCAACTTTTCCGAAGAGAAGGCCAGTTTGGCCGTTGGTATGGATGACACGTTACACATACATGCACCTGCACCTCCCCGAAGATGGAGTAGTATGGCTGCTTTAATGGCGGGATATAAAAAAAAGGTCACACACACAAAACTCCACTGCCTGTCTTATAAAGTCAGTGTCCGCAGGAGTATCAGCCCTGCTGTACGCAGAAAGAACAAGAAAGAAAAGAAAGAAAAGAAGAAAAGAAGGAGGCTAATCCGTACTTAATCATTTTTAGAAGGCTAATTTGTTCTCTGTATTCTAGGGAAGGGGCTAATTAGTACTTAATATTTTAGAAGGCTAATTTGTTCTCTGTATTCTAGGAAGGCTAAATATGTACTTAATATTTTAGAAGGATAATTTGTTCTCTGTATTCTATGAGCTAATTGTACTCTTATATTCTCTAGGAGACTGTAAGCAAAGGAAGTTAAACAACCCATATTTCACAGAGTACAGATTTGTAGTGTGCTTGAGAGGAAGGGAAGGAGGGAGTGGAGTATGAGGAGGGGGAAAGGGGGGGGGGGGGGGGGGGGTTCCGACAACTGGATATAGGTTGAGTTTTCTTCTTCTTTGTTTCACTAACATTGAAATGCATTTCTGATTTCGGCCTCGTCGTCTGAGAGGAACTCTCTCTCTCCTCTCTCTCTCTCGCTTCTGAGGACAAGAGTCTCGACACTGGGTTCTCGACGGCCGGGGGGGTGCATGGCGGGTACAACTGAGATGGGGCCAAGGGTGGACCAACCAGCAGCGGGAGGGGGGTTGAGTGAGGTTAGTGGGAGTTTTTCTTGTTTCAGAGGGACCACAGGGATGGGGAACCCACCTGCATCTTGATCTTCGGGGGGAGCGGTGATTTCGCGCCCAGGACGAGGAGGGACCCCCTCCTAATAGCCTCCCCTCTCTTCTATCTCTCTCATCTCTCTATCCTAGGGGGGGAGGGGAGGGGGGAGCTTGTGTGTCAGCGGGAGACTAGGGAGGGGAGACAATGAGAGCATTAGAGGATGCATGGAGCGTGTACAACACACACACAGGAGAGGGAGGGAGGGAGACGATGGGTGAGGGCTGGAGGAGAGTGGAGAGAGCCGAGGGGGTGGCTGTGGAGGAGGAGAGCAGAGGAGATAGGACATGGGGGGGAGGATGGAGTAGAGAAAGGAGGAGAAGACGGAGAGAGCCGAGATTGGGGGAGACGGAGCGGGACCGAGAATGAGCGAGGAGCCGAGAGGGGGAAGGCGAGGCGGCGAGAGGCGCAGAGACGAGAAGTTGATGGGAAGAGGTGGAGAGAGAAGAGAGAGGGGAGAGGATGAGGAGAGAGATGCTGAAGAGAGTGGATCGCGTTGAGATGTGAGAGGGGGAGAGCCGGAGTTGAGATTGAGAGAGGGAGTGAGTTGAGAGGGAAGATGGCAGAGATGAGAACGAGGAGGAGGCAGAGAGGGGGGGGGCAGGATGGGCGGTGAGAGAGGTAGAGCGGGAGAGGACCGGGACTGAGGAGAGGATGGGGGAGGGTGGCGATGACGACCTGAGGTGGGGAGGAGGGGAGAGAGAAGAGAGCGAGGCGGTTGGAGAGGGATGTACGGCGGTGAGGCGAGGAGAGGGGCCTTTGAGGACGGAGGGAGAGCGGAGGGACAGTGAGGTAGGGAGAAGGAGGAGTGAGGTGTATGAAGCGGGTGGTGAGAGAGAGAGGAGATGAGAAGAGAGAAGCAGATGAGCACACTGACGTTGGAGGAGTGAGACGTTGACAGGTGACCGTTGAGCAGTGACAGATTTCAAAGATGGATATAGGCAACACTGACTATTCATCGAGAGATGCGAGTTCTCTGCAATTGGGAGATGGTCTGCCCCTTCTCTACGATGCGGCCGACGGAGCAGTGAGTGTGTCCAGAAGAAAGTGAGTTGCTAGCTGTGCTGAAAAATTGCTTAGAGTACCTTTAAGACGGGGCGGGACTCAGCTGCGAAAATGCTAGGTACCTTTAAAACGCGATGTAATCCAAGAAGAGAGTGTCTAAAGTGACGGAGACGGCCACAAGGCAAAGTTAAATTCAGGGGGTTTTTTGGTTCCAAACCACACTTACAAATTTAGGCTCCAAACGCTGATACCTCTCCTATTACATTGAAAGCTGTATGTAACATGTCGCAGAACATCAGCCCTCATCAAAATGAATTCACTGCACAGTTCCGCATGTATACGCGGACGGATCAGCAGAGGAAGCCACACACAACGGAGGCAGTGGTGTCTACGTCAGATTTCCTGATGGAGAGTGCTGCAGCATCGCATTCCCTGGAGGAAAGCTCTGTTCCAATTTCAGAGCTGAAGTTCTGGCCATCACAACAGCATCGAATTCCTCTCCTCCTGTGGAAAACCCCGTGGGCAGAATCTCCATCTTCACTGACTCCATCTCCACCACCTCCAGGCCCTTGACTCCCCTGATCCTGGTCCACTGATCCAGTCCCTCAAGGCCTCCCTCACTGCCCTTACCCCAAACAGCCCCAACAACCCTCCAGTGGGTGCCTGCCCAATGTAGGCCTCCCAGACAACGAGCGTGCGACTAACTTGCGAAGGAAGGAAGCCAGCTCACACAGCCGACCGCTCCTGCCACGTATGAGGACGCCAAAACTCTCCTCCGCAGCAGATTCCGAAGAGGCTGGGGTCACCTGAACGGAGGCTAACCAGGCGCACCAGGATCCTATCAGGACACCGGAGAGGAGAAACCAGACTACAATCTACCGCCTTCGCACAGGACACTGCGGCCTCCGAGCACACCTGGAGTGGCGGCCACATCCCCCATGGTGACTGCGGCCAGGCTGACCAGACCCCATCCCATATTTTCCAAGACTGCCACTGCACGAGGAGACGCGGCATCAGTCCTGGCCTGGGCTTGGGGACCTCAACACCAAAGCTCTGGGGGACGGCTGCCGATCTTCGCCGGACGTCCGATTCTGTGGCATCCCTCGGACTTCGTCCCTGACTGCGTAGCTGTCGACCGCCAAAGAACGAAAAGAAAGAGCTGCACAGTTCGGCCCTTAAGACATTGTGCCCGACTTTTGCCTCAAAGTTGTGTTTGTTTGTTTAACGTGAACAAGCATTATCGACATGAGGCTCTTTTCTTCTGTCTCTGCCAAGCTTTTCACTCCTGAAATCCCTGCGCCGCAACAGTAGCTTAGGAACACAAGGATGGGCACCGCAAGTCGGGGCAACTTCCACCATCATTGTGGATATTTAGCACTGCACTAATCAACTGAACCCCAAACCAAGTATAAGACTACTTCTTATTCACAGTCACAAATTCTTTTCACAGAAGCAGAACGATTTTTCTTGGCCTTAAAAACTGCTTACATTTGAGATGCACAAACACACACCCACACACACACACCACACACACACACACACACACACACACACACTTCAATTCACACAGAGACAGAGAGAGGGAGAAGGAGAGAGAGAGACGAGAGAGAGAAGAGGAGGAGAGAAGAGGAGAGAGAGAGAGAGAGAGCGAGGCCGAGAGAGAGAGAGAGAGAGTGAGAGAGAGAGAGAGAGAGAGGGAGAGAGGGAAGGAGAGAGAGGTTTCCTTCCATTTTCCAATTTTTTTCGCACTGGAGCCTTTCCGTTTAAGATCAAGGTCAGTTTGGAAGCCCGCATACGTCACAACACCCCGCCTCTTCGCCCCAGGGCACGCCTCTTCATGACACACGCCCCAGGGCACGCCCCTTCGTGACACACATCCCAGGGTACGCCCCTTCATGACACACCCTG
>JADBJO010000385.1:46429-51429 GCA_016801955.1 Conus betulinus
TCTAGATATATAGAGAAGCATTCGAGAGATCGCGAGCTTAAAGCGAACAGCGGAGAAGAAATGTTCTGGAAGCTGCCCACTGCCCCGAAGTCACAAACTCCGGATGAGCATAACGGTGACACAGTGTCACATGCTAGGGCCTCGCTGCTTCCAAAACAATGGTGTTCCTGTGTCTGTGTGGCGTCATGTCATCGTGGCAAGGGTTGGAAGAGAAGGAGTGACTGCAGTCCAGTCCACAATGAAGATGACGGACGTGGGAGGGGGGAGATGGGAGGGATGGAGACAGAGATAGATAGACAGACAGACAGACTGATAGACAGACGGATGGACATACAGACAGATCAGACAGACCGACAGAATAAGAGAGCGGGGACACTGATACAGACGGGGGAATGAAAGGAGGGGAGGGAGATGGCGCAACAGGACAACAAATAAAAAGGAGAGAGCAAGACTGAGAGGGATAGACAGAGGGAGAAGGAGACAGACATGAGAGAGAAGAGACAGACAGACAGAAGAGAGACAGACACAGACAGACAATCATTTCATAGAGAGAGAGAGAGGGGGGAAGGCAAACAGACGGACAGACAGATAGACAGAGACAGAGACCGACAGAAGAACGCGGAGAGATACAGCGACAGAGAGACAAATGTTTTAATGACTAGGCCTTCGGCCCGTGCCAGTGGGGCACGCGTTCAAAAATTGTCTCATAAACACACGAAATAAACAGCATTTTAAATCTCTAGTGCGGTCAAAGCAATACTAGTCGAACGCGTGTCATTCATTCTGCCATACCAAACCTTCATACCAGAGCTTGGAAGATGACCGATTATCAACTTATAGATTGTCAGGAGGAAGACGCACGCAAAGCTGAAACAATGATGATGACTGTTCTTTTTTTTTCCTATATAATCCTTTCATCGATGCTCCCCATCAGTGGAACAAGAATGCCCTTGTTGCTAATGATTCCAGACCAGCCTCACACGAAACCTGTCATTATTATCGGTCTTTCAGAGGGATTTACAAACAATGTTTTCATTGTCAGCTCCTTGATAATGAGAGGTTGAGGTTGAGAGAGAGAGAGAGGGAAGGAGGGAGGGGAGGAAGGGAGTGAGAGAAACACAGAGGGAGAGGGAGACAGACAGACAGACAGAGCGAGAGAGAGAGAGAGAGAGAGAGAGAGAGAGAGAGAGAGAGATAGGTGGTGAGGCAGGCATGGAAATAAGGAAGAGAGAGAGAGAGAGAGAAGGAAGACGGAGGGACAGGAGCGAGAGCGAGAGAGACAGACAGACAAAGCGAGAGAGATAGAGACAGACAAAGCGAGAGACAGACAGACAGACAGAGGTGGGGAGGCAGGCACGGGAGTAAGGAAGAGAGAAAGAGAGAGAGAAAAGAAGACGGAGAGACAGACAGCGAGAGCGAGAGAGACAGACAGAGCGAGAGAGAGAGAGAGGTTGTGGAGACATGCACGGGAAAAAAGGAGACAGAGAGGGAGAGAGGGAAGAAGAAAGGGAGAGAGGGAGAGATGGAAGAAGAAAGGGGGAGAGACACAAGAGATAGAGAGAGAGAGAGAGAGAGAGAGAGAGAGAGAGAGAGAAACAGACAGTCAGACAGAGACGGACAGACAAACAGAGAGACAGACCGAGAGACAGACAGACAAAGGGTGAGGGAAGAAGGAACGGAGGGAGAATGAGAAAATGGGAAGAGAGAGAAAGAGAGAGAGAAAAAGAAGAGAGTAAGACAGAGAGAGAGTGGGGTGGGGGGAAGAAAGAATAAAGAAAGGAAGATAGAGAGAAGGGGGTGAGGGAGAAAGAGAAAGAAACAGGGGGGAGAGAGAGCGAGAGAGAGGGAGAGAGAAACAAGCACTAATTCCTTGATGGATAAGATGCCTGCTCCCCTCCCGCTCTGAAAATCACTCGATCACAAATACACTACACTGATAAAACAAAACACTGAAATACATCTACAAATGGACGAACGAACGAATGAATAAATGAATGAATGAACAGACAAACAAGTACATGAATAAATGAATAAATAAATTCAATAAATAAATAAAATGGACAAAAGCATACACTTCATATACAAAACAGCTGCTATCACTGACTGATTTCAAATGTTCGCAAAGGGTATGAACCAATCAGACTTGACGAAGTTTCGGGCTGTTCAGCACTGTTTAGACTTGAGAACTTTTAAAGAGCAAAGAATCCGCACATCATATAGAACACAGATGTCCTTCCCGCCTGTCCCAGCTCTTAGAGACCACATGGATCGTGTCCAGCTCTTAGAGACCACATGGATCGTGTCCCCAGCTCTTAGAGACCACATGGGTCGTGGTCCAGCTCTTAGAGACCACATGGATCGTGTCCAGCTCTTAGAGACCACATGGATCGTGTCTAGCTCTTAGAGACCACATGGATCGTGTCCAGCTCTTAAGAGACCACACATGGATCGTGTCCAGCTCTTGAGACCACATGGATCGTGCCAGCCTCTAAGAGACCACATGGATCGTGTCTAGCTCTTAGAAACCACATGGATCGTGTCTAGCTCTTAGAGACCACCATGGATCATGTTTCCATCGAAGATTAAAGATGGTCATGCGAAGCAAAAAGGAAAAGCTGGGCCAACAAACTAGTGGTCTCTTAAGAGGTGTTTTTTTTTTGACATTTTTTTTTTGTCCTTTCCTTTTTCATCTGTCTTTTACTTTCTCCCGCTCTCATCTCTCCTCTCGTTCCCTCGCCAGCTCCTCTCTCTCTTGCCTCTCCCTACCTTTCTCTCCCCCACCAACAACCCCCCATCATTCTCTTTCTCCTCTTACCCGCTCCGCCCCCTCTCTCCTCCCTCGGTCACTCCCCCCGTCTTCATCGTCCCTCTGCGCTCTCGACCTCTCCTCCTCCCTCTTCTCCCCAGCCTCACGTCTTGTCCATGCTCTCCTCTTCTCTCCGCTTCAAATCTCTCCTCCTCCTCTCCTCCTCTCTCTCCTCTTCTCTCTCGCTCTCTCCCCCTTCCCTTCTCCTTCTCCTTCCTTCTCCTCTCTTTCTCTTCAAACTAAAAAAAATCTCTCAACGGCTCTTCCTCCTCTCTCCCTCCGCTTCCCTGATCTTCAGAAAAATCGCAGGGAACTAACCAGTGGGCCAGGTCTCCCCTCTCACTGATCTGACGCCCCCTCCCTAGCCTATCTCTGACCTCCCCCTCCGTTCTGCCCCTTCCCTTCTTCCTCTTTCCTCCCTGTCCTCAGGCATCGCGGGGGCTCCTCCTCCTCACGGGCGTCGGCTTCAATGGCTTCTGCCCTCATAGAATCTTGGGAGAGATCAGCCTCCTGACAATACGCCGAATTTCCTGCCGCACTCCTAGGAGTCTTCAATCTAAGCTTCTCATGGATCTCACAGGGCCCTCGCAAGGTATTGGCTAGTGTTCGCCTGACATTACCATCCTCTCCTCAGGGAGGATGAGAGAGAGCTCTCCTCGAGAGATGTCTGATCCTCCCCCAGAAGAGAGAGACCAGGGAAACCCGCCAGAATTCGAAAGAAGAAAGAGGAGAGAGAGAGAGGGAGAGAGGAGGGGAGCCCCGTCGTTATTCCCTCTTCTCTTGGGCGTCCCTCGTGGGAGGGAGGGAGAGCTCTTTCCCTGAGGGTGGGGTGTGTGTCCTCTTGGAATTCTCTACCTCTTGGCTTAGGGCTCTCCGACAGAATGACCTCATATGAGACTCTCTCCTCTCTCTCTCTCACTCTCATGGATAACTCTCCAAAGACCCCAGACGAAACAAGGACCCCTCAGACCAGCTGTCTCAGAATCTCCCTTCCAGACTCTACAGGACTGGCGTCGACTAACAGGAAGAGAGAGAGGAGGGTCTAGTCTATCTCTCTCTCACCCACTCTACGTCTCTTTGTTTCTGTCCTCCTTACTCCGACTCAGACAAGGAAAGATAAAAATGTCCATTTCCTGTCCCTGGTCTTCAGAGAACATCGAGAGAAAGAGGGGGTGGGACAGTTGTTGAATAGAAGTGAGGAAATTTTGCTGCAGGGTTTCAGCACCTTCCCTGACTTTCCTGTGTTAGGCATGGCTTGGCAGCTATTTCACGGGCGTCAGTAACATGGTCTGAAGATAGAATCTTTTGGAGAGATTCACTCCTGACAATGAGGGGGATTCTGACCGGCACTCAGGACGTTGCAAGGAAGCTTTCTGATACCGAGAGATCAAAGGTAATCTGGAGAGGAGGCAGAATGATCGAGGGAGGGGGGGGGGAGTGGGAGGAAGGGGAGCAGAGGAAGTTGAGGGTGGGGTGTGTGTGACTTGGACATGTCATACCCTTGGCTTATTTAGACAGAATGACACATATTGAAAGAGGGGAGGAAGAGGGGGGGGTATACATGGATAGATACACAGACCCACAGACGAACAGACAGACAGACAGCTTTGCAGACTTGCAGACAGACAGACAGACTGACTGACTAACAGACTAAGAGAGAGAGGTCTCTTCTCATTCCACCATGTCTACGTCTCTTTGTTTCTGTGTTTACTTGCTCAGAAAAAGGAAATATAAAATGTTCCATATGAGTGGGTCACAGAGACAGAGAGAAAAGAGGGGGGGACACAGGAATGAAGTGAGGAAAGAGAGAGAACAGACAGACAGAAACAAAGACGATTGGGCTTGAGATATTGACACAGTAACGGGAAGAAAAGGCAGAGAAAAGACAGAGGGGGAGAGCCTCAGGTTGCAAGAAACGAACCGAGAGACAGAGAGAGAGAGAAAGACAGAGAGAGAGAGAGAGAGAGTAGAGAGAGAGAGAGAGAGAGAGAGACGGGAGCCGAAGAGGGGGGAGAGAGAGGGAGAGGAGAGAGAGAGAGAGAGAGAGAGGGAGAGAGAGAGAGGGGAAGAGAGAGAGAGACGGGATCCGAGAGAGAGAGAGAGGAGAGAGAGAGAGAGAGAGAGAGAGAGAGCAGCCGAAGAGGAGGGAAGAGGGGGGGGGGGGGGGGCGAAGAGGGAAGGAGAGCGAGGAGAC
>JADBJO010000385.1:56429-63929 GCA_016801955.1 Conus betulinus
ATTGATCGTATTGACAGGCCCCCTACCACCACCACCACCCAGCCCCCTACCTCCTATCCCCAGTCCCACCTCCTGCGAAGAATGTCTGTCCTCGTTTGACAAATCATTAGGTTGTGTGTGGGTGTGGGAGCCGAGCCTGAGTGTCACTAAATTGCACACACTTTTGACTCGGACCCAGTCATGCCACATCCAAGAGCAGTTAGCGACCAGATTTTGGCCCAACTTTAAAAAAAAAAAGAAAGAAAGAAATCACACAAATGCTCTAGTCGCTACAAATAGGTCGTTGAACTCATGGATTTTACTGATGATTGTCCTCGTTGGCTCGACACGTCAGAATCGGTCATAGACTGGACGTGGTTATTCTTCATGCACGATTATCAGCTTGCTACCTTGCCGTGTAAAAGTACTCGGCAGAAAGTCGGGACACTCGTAAACCACTCCTGAAATTGATGTGATTAGTACGCGGGTATCGTACGAGTGTCATGTAGTGGTCTTGAAGCTGACAAGTGCCCGGTGGGTACTCTTCAAGTGGTTCTTAATGGCACGGATCACTGGTTCGCAAATCTGGATCGCGAACTTGTCACGAACCATGGTATCTTAACTTACCGGCCAATATGAAATTCAACATTCCTCTGTATACTGGGCGTTTGTACACATTTTTCTATAAAAAAAAAAAAGCATTAGAAAATTGCACCACAACAAAAACACTTGAAATTTAGACACATGATTTCTGTGTGATCGAACAGGGTCAGTATAAAGTTTCAAAGCTGTAGCATATACCATGCTTTTTGTAGCCGGATGAAGAAGACGTTATTTTTCATATTTTCTGAAACTCAGGGTAGTTACACAGGCATATAAGTAAAATTTTCTCTGTTGTTGACAAATTGCCCATTTTCATCATAAATCATGTTGAGAAACCCAATACAGTGTAAACATAGCTACTTACCAGTTTCTTTACAGAGCAAAAGAACTAAAATCAATAAAATATGACAAAGTACTTTGTAGTTTGTCGTTCAGCATTCTTCACGGGATTGGGTAGTTGTTTTGTATTGGAAAAAAATCATGAAAAGATAATGACTACCGGATTTAAACAGGTCACTCAGCTAGGAATAGCACTTACTTGGAGCTTTCGAAAACATAATGGCTACACACACGGTCTTGAAATTTTGAGACATAATGATTGTGTACCTGTATAAACAAAATACATAGTTTCGAGTTCTTTCATATTCAGTACTCTGTCAGTTACAGGAAGAAGATTGGGTATCTTTCATGATGAGGTTAGTTGGAAATATAAGCAGATGTGAACCTATGCTTCTCATAAAAAGGGCATTTTCTATACAGATCTCATTTAAATTGCTGGCAGTATTTACACAATGACTACTTGAAAGTTTCTACAGTATCAAAAATGCACAGACACCAATGATACACTGTTGGCCATGAGCTGGCCACTGCGGTCTACTGCTGCCATGTTGACTATGTAGTCCTGGACAGCTTTGGGCTTCATCTTCCTGCCTGTCCTAGTGTTGACCTCCCCCACTTCAGCTGGATCCATTTTGGTGGTGATCAAGTCAGAAAATCAACTGAATCATAATCTCAGTTTCAATAAACGAGAGCGTCATGATCAAAATCTCAACTTTGCTCAGTCTTCTTGTCAATAAAAAAAAGAAATTTGTCAAGTTCAGCATGTTTGTCCATATGTGTATGTACAGAGTTGAAAAAGAAACACACACACACACACACACACACACACACACACGCACACACACATGATGTATATGTACACGTACACACACACGCACACACCACACACCACACACACAGACAGAGAGAGAGAGAGAGAGAGAGAGAGAGAGAGAGAGAGAGAGAGAGAGAGACAGACAGACAGGCAGACAGACTGACAGACGGACGGACAGACAGACAGAGACCGAGTAAATAATAAGGACTAAATACCTAGGTGTAAAGCGTGGACCTGTTCTAGTCGAAAAAAACCCAAGGGGACGTGGTCAGTCAGGCCTTGCAACTTCAGTCCATGTGTTGCTGGCCTGTGTGTGGAGGCATTCATGGGAAAAAAAAAAAAAAACCGAAAAAAACCCCCATGCCAGTCTCTAGTCATGAACCGGAGAAAATCTTCCCCACTCAGGTCTGTTGGTGGTTCATTTGCATATGCATCGCCTCGAGCTACGCCACCCCCACTATCTGACTCCACCCCCACTCCTCTCTCTGAACGTCGCCTTGTTCACTTTCCAACCCAGTTTCACACTCTTCAGACGGGCTAAATTCGCTGTCATCATCATGTTCAATATCATCAAGGTCTGATCCTTCAGTTTGAACGAGTTCAACAGCTTCACGGAAGCTGTAAACACGTGTTCCCTGTCTGCTTCTCACACCACTAGTCGAAGGCTGAGACGCCATTGTGATCTCACTTCAACACAGGACTGGGCTGGTGTAAAAATGGGTCAGTGGTCAGCGAACACATCGTGACGTGGCCCGAGCAGCGTTGAATGGTTACTCCATGATGATGAGCCGATCACATGGCGCGCTTCGGTTACCATGACTCTGATGGACATTCGCGCTAAAAACGAGCTAATGCGCGATCCGCTATGGCGGATGTCAGGGACAGCGTTGAGCGCGGAACGGCCGCTTTAGCGGACGTCTGAGTGGAGTGGGTTAACTGAAGGCCACGACCCAAGAACTAGTTCGCAGGGACACTATGAAGTAATTCTAACTTGTAATTTGAAGGATGTTTCCTCAAAGATGGAAACATAACCCGCACTACTGCTCGCTTGTGTTGGAATCGAATCTGAGTCTTCCTTCCATCTGTGCCTTCATATTAGCATGAAATCAGCCAAGGTAAGAACTTCAGTCAGGGAGAGAGTCCAGATCATGACACAAGGTAAAAGCCACAAACCGATACAACGGAACGTCTTAAGTGAAAAGCATTAGAGAGCAGTGAGTTCCATCTCTTTTATTTTCAGTCGACTTCAGTGCAGTGATGTGATATGGATGGAACACTGACCTCCTTGAACGTCAAGGTCAGAGGTGATAGCTTGGGGTCACAACAATCATGGCGTCATTCGAATGGAAAGACTGACACATTATCCGGCGCGCTTCTTCCCTTGCTTTTGTTCCTCCGTACTTTCCATGATCAGTCGTAGTAGCTTTTGTTTGTTTCCAACCGTAATTCCGTGATGAGTCTGAGAAGCTTTCACACGTGAGACCTACAGGGCACTCCTCGCTCGTTTCGTAATGTTTCCTCTTAATGTGTGTCCTATAAAGCAACGGAATATTAAACTAAGAAAACGTTTCTTGCTCATCGAAAACGGATGAGACACGAAATGTCATTTCTCGGTCAGAGACAAGAATCCAATAATAATAAACATAATTCAAAGGTAAGAAAAAGTGAGGGGTCTTTCATTCCATGCTAAAAAAATAAAGTTTTCATTTTACAGCTTTTAAAAACGGAATGACATATTAAACGTTCGATTCCTGTACACACACACACAGGAGGAGGAAAGTGGCACCGGCCCAACACATTTCAATTCAATTATAAACGCCCGCAGTTCATGGAAACACAAGTTTTGTGTTTTCATCTGTTATCTTTTGTCGTAATATCAGTTCAACCTCTTTCTTCACTGGAACCGAGGACAAACCTATTGGAAACTTGAATTCCACTTTCAATTGATCCCATTGTCCTTCCTCTTTCCCGTTTCTACTGTATTCACTTCTTTCTCCTACTTTCTCTTCTTTTCGATCCACCCCCCATCCCCCTCTTCTATACCTATCTATCTCTCCGCCTCTTCTCCCTCTGTTTCCCCACCCCCCCCCCCCGACCCTCCATTTTATTGTGCAATTCAGTGCTTATGCTGCTGCCTCTTGTGGTTGTACCACTATCCCACCTACCGTTCATGTCCCTCCTTGTGGTGATCCCTCTGTACCTCGCTTCTCAATCTCTTGTCCGATGTCTCCCTCCCATCTCTCTCTCTCTCTCTGCTGTGGTGTGCTGTGTGTGTGTTGTGTGTCTCTGGGTGTGTGCGCGCGCGCGCATCTTTCCTTGGGTCCGCGTGTTATGCGTCCATTCTTTGTCGGTTTTGCGTGCGTGAACGTGGCGGCTCGACGCCGCGTGGTGTGTGTTGGTGTGCTTCCTCTGGTGACGTGTGTGTTTGTGTGATTTTTATGAACTGTGTGTACTGTGTGTGTAACTGCGTCTCTTGCCATCGTTTGTGTGTATACAGTCATTCGTCGCCTCGTGCATTTGTGTTTCAGAGCAGAGTCATTTTGTGTGCGTCCATCATTTTAAAACCAATGTTTCTTTGGGTTCGTTCGTGCTCCTTTCAAAGCCCCCCTCTTCTACGTGCCCTCCAGCGTGCGCGATCCCGTGTCCACTCACTACGTGTGTTCGTGCTAGTGTTGGTGACCACACCAGTCGCAGACGGGCTGGCCAGCTTTTTCTGTGTGTTCTGTGGATGTGTGAACTGCGTCGTTCGCGCGTTTTGCGTGCGTACTTGTGTGTGGTGTGCGTGTGTTGCGTGTTTTTGTGTCGTGCGCGCGCGTGTGTGTTGTCCTGCGCTGGCCGTATTGCTGCGCGCCGCGTGTGTTTTCCTATCTCTTTGAAAGAAAATCTTCCGTTAAGGATGAATATCTACACAAGTCTATGCGCCTCTTTCCGGTGTATACAGTCATCTCCTCTGCATTTCCTGATCTTTGATCAGACGCTATACTGGATAGCCCGAGTGATTTGGTCGTTTCGGCTTCACAATAAAACACTGTTTCTTTTGCCTTTCCCTCCCCCTCTCTCCCCTTTCCAGCCCCTCCCATTCTCCGTGCCCTCCCAGCGGGGAGACTTCCGTGTCACTCACTCCGGATTTTCATGTGCAAACCCCCACCCAGACGGGCTAGCTTTTTTTCTTGATGTGGATATAGGAAACTGACGAGTTCATTCGTTTTACACTCTGTGTGTGTGTGTGTGTGGTGTGTGTGGTGTGTGTGTGGTGCGTGTGGTGTGTGTGTGTGTGTGTGTGTGTGTGTCACGTGCATGCGTGTCTCATTCTCTCTCTCTCTCTCTCTCTCTCTCTCTCTCTCTCTCTCTCTCTCTCTCTCTCTTTCTTCCTCTTCTTCTCCAAAACTCATTCTAGTACGAAGTGACGTGGCAAAAATAAATGAACTCATGAGCTGCGAAGCCTCAGGTAATGTACAATAACCAATCGTCGATCTGTTTCGGTCAAATTTCTGTGGGGTATGAGATTAATGCTGTGAATAGTACACGGACGAGTTTGGCCCTGGTATTAGGTTGGGGTTGGTTCATTTATTCATGGTCCGTCCGCACATGTTATTGATTTAAACTCCTAATAAACTGGAATGTCATTGTGTGGCATCCATCAGATCAAGGTTTATCAGTAAAAACGTTTTTCCGTATTTCAACAAACGTGTTCACATGAGAGAGAGAGAGAGAGAGAGAGAGAGAGAGAGAGAGAGAGAGAGAGAGAGAGAGAGAGAGAGAGGCTGGACGAAGGGACGACATTAGGGGCTTAGATGAGGAGAGGGTCAGTTTCATTATAGGTTAGTTTCATTATAGGTTAGTTGCAATATAAGTCAGTTTCATTATAGGTCAGTTTCACTATGGGTCAGTTTCATTATAGGTCAGTTTCATTATAAGTCTGTTTCATTATAGGTCAGTTCATTATAGGTCAGTTTTCATTAAAAGTCAGTTTCATTATAAGTCAGTTTCATTGTAAGTCAGTTTCATTATAGGTCAGTTTCATTATAAGTCGATTTCACTATAGGTTAGTTTCATTGTGGCTCAGTTTCAGTGTGGGTCACTTTCGTTACAAGTCAAATAAATTTATTGTATGTCAATTTTCGTTATGGGTTAATTACAGTCTATGTCAGTTGTATTATAGGTCAATTTCATCATGGTTCAATTTCACTATGGTCCAGTTCCATTACGGGTCTGTTTCACGTTGATCAATTCCATCTCCGCCGGCCACGCACGTTGTCAACGACGGAAAAAAACTAAAGATCGTTCATATCATGCGTAAAAAAAAAGTCAAGTGCTCCCAGTACATTAAACAATGTACACCAAATCACTTAAAGTACTGGTGTCCCTGAAGACGAATAAACTGTACTGACAACGTCATCTGATCCACTTAGTTCTGAAAAAGTAAAAAAAAAAAAAAAAAAAAAAAAAAAGTGCAGCCCAAAAAGGCATCCAAAACAAGGTTATAGTAGTAGCAATCAGCCATGCAGACTGGACAGCCGGTGACCGTTCCAATGGTTGCAGTCTCACTAGGTAGAAGAGGATAGGCAGAAGGAGAGAGACTGTGTTAACAGACCCGGAAAAAAAAAACATGTAAAAATTCCGTGTTCTTCTTTGTCTCTCTGCAGAGTCCAGAAAAGCGGAGGGGAGGAGACAACTGGCGAGGGGGGGGGGGGGGGGGGGGGGGGGGGGGGTCAAAGCGTGCGACCTGAAAGTTGTTTCCGCTACCAAAAGAGTCTGTCCTCCCGCTTGTATAAGAGGGCGCGCACACGTGTGTTGTCTTGTTACAAGCGTCTATACATGGGAGAGTCGTTACACCCGGAACGGTGAGGTTAATGGGAACACCTGTTTGGGTGGAAGGAGGGCGAGAAGAGTCAATTGTCTGAAAGTCTGTAATGCTATACGGATCATAAAAACGTTTTAGTGTCGTCACTATCGTCTGTCTCATCAGCACGCCTACCGTGGAAGAACTGACGTTACAAAGATGACTGACTGACTGAAACCATTTACTGTCAGATTAACATAGTGTTGTACTGACAAAGAACAATTTGTCAGTGCAGTGATTACAGACTAAAAGTATATGTCACAAATACAAAGATGAAGAAAAGCGAACGTTCGACTGAACAGTGAGCGTTGTTGGTGGGAGTCGCAATAAAAAGTGCAATGTCATTTAGTCCTAGGTGTTTGTACGCGCTGTCTTAAAATGCTAAACTATGCTGTGGTGTCGGTGATAATTCAACAGTAAGTTACGGTTGCCAAGAAAAACGGGGAGATTTTACCGTACCTCACTGTCACTTGTTCTGCGGTATCTTAGTATCCGACTTGAAATCAGTCATGGAATATAACCATTCTTTTCTTGTCCGGGTGGTCGCTCGTTTATCCATAAAGGTTTGAAGCGTTTTTTTTTGTTTTGTTTTTGTTTTGTTTGTTTTGTTTGTGTGTGTGTGTGTGTGTGTGTGTGTGTGTGTGTGTGTGTGTGTGTGTGTGTGTGTGTGGTGTGTGCGTGCGTGTGTGTGTGTGTGTGTGTGTTTGTGTGTGTGTGTGTGTGTGTGTGTGTGTGTGTGTGTGGTGTGTGTGTTTCCCAAAGTTCTCTGAGCGGTGCCAAATGCGTTTGCTTAGCCTATATGCTCCAAGTTTGTCGATTTACGTGTTCCGTGAGGGATTATGTGGGTTCCTCGTGTGTGCGCGTATGCGTGTGTGTACATGTCCATGCGGGCGTGTGTTTTGGTGAGTGCACATGTGTCTGT
>JADBJO010000385.1:68929-71429 GCA_016801955.1 Conus betulinus
GAAATTACGTGTGCATGGTTAAGATTATGTCAAACCCAGAGTAAAAAGCATTTCCATGTATCTACTGTGAAAATGTATTTGTTTATCAAATGCGGGAACTCTCTCCTGTTTGTCATACACGAGCGCGAGTCTCTCTCTCTCTCTCTCTCTCTCTCTCTCTCTCTCTCTCTCTCTCTCTCTCGCCTGTTCGTCATACACGAGCGCGAGTCTCTCTCTCTCTCTCTCTCTCTCTCTCTCTCTCTCTCTCTCTCTTCTTCATACTCGCGAGTCTCTCTCTCTCTCTCTCTCTCTCTCTCTCTCGCTCTCTCTCTCTCCTCTCGCTCTCTCTCTCTCTCTCTCTCATCCCATATATGTTTTGAACCAGCTTATAAAGAAAAAGAAGAAAAGCAACACAAACGAAGGATGCTGAAGAAAAGACCAGGCAGAAGATGAACATGCAGATGCTAACACTCCAACTTTACCCGCCGTTTCCTAAGCTGTGTCGCGGGCACTGTACTCCGTTACTGAAAACTGGACGATGGAAGAACTGTCCTTACTGTCGTGGCAGACGGATCAGAAGCATCACACTCGCGTCCACCACCGCCGCTCCGCCTGAGCCAATCACCGCCTTTGTACCACGCCCCCTGGGACCCGAATCATCGTCGTTCTGACATCAGCTACACCGGTGCTAAGTTCCGGAATGACTCTGCACCAAGCATAATAACCCCGGAGATGCTTTTCTTTTCTTCTTCTTCTTCACCTTCTTCTTCTTTTCAAGCAATGTGTTACGCCACACTGTTTTTACAAGGTTGTGTTGTATTGCATACGTGCATCTCCCGCCATACAGATCGGTTGAACTGGTTTGTAGTCTTTGAACACCAATACCACAATGTTATAAAGTATGTTACTCCTCTCTCTCTCTCTCTCTCTCTCTCTCTCTCTCTCTCTCTCTCTCTCTCTCTCTCTCTCTGAAGAAGAAGAAGAAGATGAGAAGGGGAAGGCTGAGAAATAAACTTTATTCAGCAATTTCAAATTTACCGAGCGTGTTCCCAAGTCAGTTTGCCCAGTATGCAGTAAAACCAAATACTGAACTGTGCAATTGTGGAAAGGCAAGCGGTGGGCATGAGGGGGTGAGGTGGGGGTAAATGAAGTACCTTCGGCATATGACGCACAGTTTGCTTCAGTTCAACTTGTGCCTTCTATGGCAGACACGTGCACAGTGGACCTCTCTCAGTCTTTCACCGAGCGGAATTATGCCAGAGTACACTTTTCTTTTCTGATGCTGAAAAATGGACGAATTTTGAGGGGAGTTTGGCCGTACAGAGAATATGTTTCGCGTTGTGTGTGTGTGTGTGTGTGTGTGTGTGTGTGTGTGTGTGTGTGTGTGTGTGTGTGTGCGCGCGCGCATGCGCGCGCGCATGTGCTTGCGTTCCTGCCTGCGTGCGCGTGTGTGCGTGCGTGCGTGCGCATGTGCCCCTGTGCATGCGTGCGTGCGTGCGTGCGCGCGCGTGAGCGCGTGAGTGTGTGTGTGTTGTGTGTGTGTGTGTGTGTTTCCCTGTTTCTTTCTTGTTAATTGTTCACTAACTTCAAAGAACTGGATGCCAAACCAACCGTAGAGATCTGATTGAAGAGAATATGATTGACGGCTTGTAGTAAGAATGAGCGAGAGACAGACAGACAGACAGACAGACAGACAGACAGAGACAGGCGAGTGGTCGAGGAGGCGGAGAGGGACTGAGGAGGGGGTTGGGTGGGGGCTGTCTCTGCCCCCTTGGGATACAGCTGACGTTATGGACATTTTTGTTTTGTTTTGTTTTTGTTTTCGATTTTGTTTTTGTTGTGTTTTTTCTGACACACGAAAAGGCGATCTCCACCACTGGATCTCATGATATTGCCTTGTACATACACAGCCAAAGGGGACGACTGGCCGAGGCACTCGTCTGGAACAGAAGAGATTCCCTGATGGGTGGCCCGTATCTCCAACGAGGCGTTGTTGTTGTTTTGTTGTTGTTTTCCCTGATAACTCTTTGGATAAAACCGTGGTCCCATATACAGCACGTACTCAGTGGCAAGAGAAAACAAATGAAACACGGCTACAAGCACCCGTACTAAATCTGGAGAAAATCCACTTGAACTGGAAAATATGAACACACCCAGAAAGAAAATATACAGGGAATACAGCGGATTTCAAGTTATACAGTGCTATAGACTACGCAATATCTTTTCTGTCTCAAACTCGTTGACTGTATCATAACCTTCGAACCCCCCCTCCCCCCCCCCCCCCAATCCCCCAAGAATACAACCGATACGGTCTTTGCTGTCAAACCCCGTCATTCAGTACAGGTTGCACACCCAAAAAAAAAAATTAATGCGCAAAGGTCTTGCTTCAGGAATGGAGTATTTATAGACCAGCACAATTAAACTGTTTTGAGAATTGTTATGGTGTCTGGAAGTTGGTTCTCCTTTCGTTCTTTCATATGCCTATAAATGGTGTATGTCAGGTGATTCCAAGCAGACAGAT
>JADBJO010000385.1:78929-81429 GCA_016801955.1 Conus betulinus
AAAAAAAAAAAAAAAAAAAAAAAAAAAAAAAAACGGAAAAAAGAAAAAGAAAAAAAACCCTGCTGGCATATGACAACCAAAAACAAAGACACGGACCGGAAGTCACAACACGAAGCTATAAACATAGGAGCACCTGGTCGTACACGTGAAATTTGCACGTCAATGTCGTGAAGTGGGTTTTTGGAGGGCTACACGCCGATGTGACCAAGTGCCGTTGTGACCACATGTTGTTGTGACCACATGTCGTTGTGATCTTGTTCTTTTGATCTGGTCACAACGACTTGTGGTCACATCGATACTTGGTCACAACGACACTTGGTCACAATGACAAGTGGTCACAACGACACTTGGTCACAATGACACGTGGTCACAACACCATTTGGTCACAACGACACGCCGATCTAAACACGTGTCATTGTGAACACGTCTCGTTGTGACCACGTGTCGTTGTGACCACGTGTCATTGTAACAATTATGCATATAATTACCAGGTTCTATTATCACTAATCCCATCACCAGCAGACAGGTGTAGAAATGATAGAAATAATACTTATATTTTTTTTTTAAGTGAATGTATGTGCATGTGTGTAAGTGTGCGGTCTTCTGCCCCCCCCCCCCCCCCCCCCCCCCTCCCCTCTGGTCACTACACTTGGTCACATCGACATGCGGTCACAACGACACTTGGTCACAACACTTAGTCACAACACGTGGTCACAATGACACTCGGTCACATTGACACGTGCTCACAACAACACGTGATCACAATGACACGTGGTCACATCGACACGTGGTCACAACGACACTTGGTCACATTGACATGACCCCTTTTTGCAGTATGTATAGAAAAAAACATAATTGAACCTCTCTCAGAAATCTGGAAACCCACGAACCCATCCCCCGTTTCCTCTGTGTGTGTGTGTGTGTGTGTGTGTGTGTGTGTGTGTGTGTGTGTGTGTGTGTGTGTGTGTGTGTGTGGTGTGTGTGTGTGTCTGTGTGTGTGTGTGTGTGTGTGTGTGTGTGTGTGTGTGTGTGTGTGTTGCATTAAACCGTATACAAAGGGATTTCGAGCAGGTTAAAATGAATGGAACGGGACTGTCAAGGGAAGCACAGCCAACACAAAGACTAGCTCTCGGGCAGTCTTATGACGCTGAAGCTGACTTCAGGTAAGAGGAAGTTCCGTGTGTGCTTATAGATTATGAGTAGTGTCATGAGTAAAAACATTATCAAAAGGCATATGAGATACTTCGTGGAAAGGCATATGAGATACTTCGTGGAAAGGCATATGAGATACTTCGTGGAAAGGCATATGAGATACTTACTTCGTGGAAAGGCATATGAGATACTTCGTGGAAGCGTTCAATCAGGGATGCTGCTTGCTCAGATTCTATTTCATCCTCCCTCCACAGCATGTTATGTCTCAAAACGCTTTTGTCTCAAAACGGTGGATTGTTCAGCTGCATTTTGCCAACTGCGGCGTGTGTGCCCAGTGCATCTCAACAAGATTGTCGAACTCCGAATGCCTTTTCTTTTCAGCAACAACAACAAAAAAAATCTGAATCAAAACAAAACGAACAAACGAACAAAACTGCCTACAGTTGAAAAAAAAAAATCAGAATGATCGATCGATCTTTCTGCAATGCTGATGTTTGCAGAAGAAGGAGACAAAAAAACACGCACGATGCATTTTCCCTGAAGTCTTATTAGAAAAAGCAAAAAAAAAAAAGAAAGAAGGAAGGGAGGAAAGAAAAGGAACAGCAAAAATGATAAACACGAAAACAGTTTTTCTGTAGCCACTGGAGTAAAAGGACAGAGACGACGAAAGGCAAAAGTAAGGTTTAGACAGGGGGAAAGGCAATAAAAAAAACAGATAAGGAACCAAATGAAAATGGATCGAAACAGAGACAACAAAGTCAGGGATGCGGTTGTGGAGAGAGGTGGGAAATGAAAGAGAGGATGCACAAGCGCGCGCGCGCGCGCGCGCACACACACACACACACACACACACACACACACACACACACACACACACACATACACACACACACTCACACTCTCACACACACACATACGCACGCACGCACGCACGCACACACACACACACACACACACACACACACACACACACACACACACACACACACACACACACACACACACACACACACACACACACACACACACACACACACACACACACACACACACACACACACACACACGTGCGCGCGCGCACGCGCGCGCGCACGCACGCATGCATGCACACACACAGAGAGAGAGAGAGAGAGAGAGAGAGAGAGAGAGAGAGAGAGAGACAGAGAGATGGAGAGACAGACAGGACAGACAGACAGATAGACAGACAGAGGACAGAGAGAGACAGAGAGAGAGAGAGAGAGAGAAAAAAAAGAGATATGATATAGAAAAATAAAGTAAGGGTGAAACATCTGTAAGTCAATCAAGGGGGGTGGGGGGGAAACAAAAAAGGAATGACTGAAGCAAAGAA
>JADBJO010000385.1:86429-91429 GCA_016801955.1 Conus betulinus
ATCCGGATCCGTTGTGGGTCCGTTCAGCAAGATTATCACAAATTTTTCAATGAACTTGAACACTGAAGTTACTCTTACGACTTAAATAACCATCTGTGTCGTAATACATTTCTTAGAATAGTACCAATTTTTTCGTGTGTTATAAACGTTGACATTTCCACATCCTTTTCAAATAGAATTGATTCAACCCCCGCAACTACTGCGATTTCCCCTGGGGTGAAAATGTTTTTGTTTTCACCAAGACACTGACTCAAAGGGCGGATGCAGGTCTGTTCGACTTCGACACATGTCTGTGTTCTCTAGAGTGCCCTTCTCGTTGTCTCCGTATTTTCCATGAAAGGTGTAAATGATCTGCTCTTCTTTGGGCCATTTGAACCAGATAAATTGTCACATTCACACAAATGGCTATATCTGGTAGTTCAGAACCATACTTTGCACCTGTCAAAGGTCTCAGGCTTGACAGGTAAGAGCATGTTTGTATCTTGCCATGACTCCCGATCCAGTACCATTCTACACAACACAGCTGGGGGGAAGTGGGCGTGCCAGGGAGCATATATGCCGAGTCCTGGAAGGACAAAGTACATTCTGGCTGTAAGATAACGACCTCCTGGAGGATGTGTATGGGCAAAGGCGTTGTAGATTCTTCATTTCGACAAGTCTGCCTCGGCTAAAAACCAAAAAGCAGCAAGACGTAATGTAATCAGGATAGGTATTTACCTGTTAATCCGACCTTTCGAAATACTCTTACACAGAGATTCGTAGACACTCACAATATTCTTCGTGCAGTACGGACACATCGAGTCTCCTGCTTCTGTCTCATCTACTCTACTCTACTCCCACGGTGCTCAATTCAGCCAACCCTTACAACACAACCCCACCCACACGAGCGATGTCTCAGCCCTGCACAGTCAGTCTACAGGGCCAACCACCAGGCGTCATAAAGCAACCCACCTCTGCAGACAATACACTGTGTCCAGACACTACGGTAGTCTTTGGTGAATCATTTACCTGTGCTGAAACACACGCCCCCCCCCCCCCCCCCCCCCCCCATCACACTCTCATCCAGAGCAACAACATTCTTCAGAGTCACTCAGGTTTCAGACAACTGTACCACAACACCTGTGGCCATTCATCTGTACCCCCACCCACCCCCTCCCAACCGCATTCCCTTAACCCAGAGAATACCACAGATGACATCACAGCTCCACGCAATGGGGACACTGACTCATCAGCAGTGTCTCCCACCAGAGCATGCTAAGGACACGGGACAGTATTGGACTTCGCAGTGACCAGTCCATGCTAAGACTTCAGCCCCCACTTCTCCACCATTATGCCACTGGGAAGGGTATCGATGGCTCTGCCCGAGAAGAGGGAGAGGATTAGGAAGAGCGAAGGGGCAGAAGTGGGTACGGTGTGCGGTAAGACGTTGTTGGTCAGGGAGAGACGAAAAATGGGAGAGAAAGACATGCAAAACTTAAATCAATATGAGATAACATACATACATATGCGCGCGCGCGCACTCGCGCACCCACTGAGTGTGTGTGTGTGTGTGTGTGTGTGTGTGTGTGTGTGTGTGTGTGTGTGTGTGTGTGTGTGTGTGTGTGTGTGTGTGTGTGTGAGAGAGAGAGAGAGAGAGAGAGAGAGAGAGACGGACAGACACAGACAGAGGCAGAGAGAGAGAGAGAGAGAGAGGGGGGGGGGGGGGAGGCGGAAGGAAGGTGACAGACCGACAGACAGAGAGGCATGACAGGCAGGCAGAGCAGTAAGAGAAGGGGTAACACAAAAAGAGAAGAGGGGTAAGGCAAGGCAGATGAGAACAGTGACAGTGACGAACTCTCTCTCTCTCTCTCTCTCTCTCTCTCTCTCTCTCTCTCTCTCTCTCTCTCTCTCTCTCTCTCAGATACTACACACTGCACACACACACACAGACACACACACACACACACACACACTCTCTCTCTCTCTCTCTCTCTCTCTCTCTCTCTCTCTCTCTCTCTCTCCAGATACTACACACTGCACACACACACACACACACACACACACACACTCTCTCTCTCTCTCTCTCTCTCTCTCTCTCTCTCTCTCTCTCTCTCTCTCTCCAGATACTACAAACTGCACACACACACACACACACCAACACACACACGCGCGCGCGCGCGCGCGCGCGCGCACATACACACTACTCTCCCTCCCCCCTCTCTCTCTCTCACACACACACACACACACACACACACACACACACACACACACACACACACACACACACACACACACACTCACACTCTCACACGACCAGAGCAAGGAGAGATAGACAGCGGAAGAAGACGTAGCGCCATGCAATATTGATGGTGCTCCCCTCGGCCCAAGTCACCACGGCTTGGCTGGCTAATTACCAGGCCTTGCCCGGCACGGGCATGTCACGGCACCCGCACCGCCTCCTGGGACGCCCCCCGGGCTGACCAGAAGGGGTTGTGGGGGAAGACGGAGGGTGAACGAGAAGGGAAGGGGTGGAGGGGGGGGGGGATTGGAAGGAGGGGCGCGTGCATCTGAGAATTCTTGTATCTTATTCACGGTAGTTTGGTTTTTAGATGGGTTTTTTTTGTATAGTTTGAAAGTAGTATGTTTGGTTTTTTTCGAATTTTATAGACTTGGTTTCAAATTCAGGTGACTGCGGGCGGAAAATGAACCAAACATTTAACGAGAAATTGTAATTAATCCACCGGACAAAACGGACAAGCAAATGTCGTAATTGGTTTGTCCGTTTTGTCCGGCGGATTAATTATTATATCTCTTCGAATATTTTGCAGACTTATCTGGAGGGGGGACTCATTGCTGTGTTGGGTGTTCATGGTTGTCCTGCGTTGCTCTGCATGGTAGAGGGTTGGACTGCGTCGTGTTGGGTCGCTTGCCGTTGTGTTCCGTGGGCTTGCGTCGTGTGGTGTTCTGTTGCGTTGTGTAGCGATGCAGCTCGTCGCCATGCTGTGTTGTGCTGTCAAGCGCTGTGCTACATCGCACTGGGCTGCGTGTTGTGCTGTGCTGTGTTCTGTTGTACTGTGGTGTGGTGTGCTGTGCTGTGTTCTGTTGTACTGTGGTGTGGTGTGCTGCGCAGCGCTGTGCTACGTCGCATTGTGCTGCGTGTTGTTGTGCTGTGCAGTGCTGTGTGCTGTACTGTACTGTGCTGTGTTGTGTTGTGCTGTGGTGTGCTGTGCAGCGCTGTACTACGTCGCATGGTGCCGCGTGTTGTTGTGCTGTGCTGTGCTGCGCTGTGTTTCTGTTGTATTGTGGTGTGCTGCGCAGCGCTGTGCTACGTCGCACTGTGCTATGTGTTGTGCTGTGCTGTGCTGTGCTGTACTGTGATGTGTTCTGTTGTACTGTGTAGTGTTTGTGTTGTGTGGCATTATGCTCCTTCCCTACACTTGTGTTGTATTGTGCTGTGCTGTGCTGTGCTGTGCACTGCTCTGCTGTGCCATGCTGTGTTGCCTTGCCTCCCTTTTGCTGTCTTGTGCTGTGCTGCACTGTGCTGTGCTGCACTGTGCTGTGTCATACTGTGCTGTACGGTGCTGTGGGGGTGTGCTGAGTCATACTGTGGTGTGCTGTCGTGCGCTGAGCTATGATGAGTTGTGTCGTGATGCGTTACATTATGTTGCGCTGCGTTACATTGTAAGGATTTTGCGGCGCAAGCTTGTACATACGTACGTACGTGCACTCCCCCCCTCCACCCCCACCCCCCACCCACACACACACACACACACAGGCACGCACGCACGCAAACATGCGCGTGCACACACACACACACACACACACACACACACACACACACACACACACACACACACACACACACACCATGGGAAAAAATGAAAAGAGACAGTGAGGCAGACAAAGAATGCGCGACAGGGACAAGCAGAAGAAGAAAGACGTGAGTGGAGGTGAGACAGTCAGACAGGCAGACAAACAGACAGGCAGACGATCTGACAGACAGGCAGACAAATAAAGAGGCGCAAGCTGGACAGTCAGTTTCCTAACGAGGATGTTTCCATCGCCTTTCTCCTTAGTATACTGATGTTCTTGATTAGTGCCACAGAACAGAAGCGTGCTGTGCGTGCTTTTGTGTGTGTGTGTGTGTGTGTGTGTGTGTGTGTGTGTGTGTGTGTGTGTGTGTGTGTGTGTGTGTGTGTGTGTGTGCGTGCGTGCGTGCGTGCTTGCTGCGTAGATGATTGTGTTGTGTGGTCATTGTGTGTGTGTGTGTGTGTGTCTGTCTGTGTTCATCGTGCTTCTATAGATGATTATTTGGTCTTAAGTCTGTCTGTCTGTCTGTCTGTCTGTCTCTGTCTCTCTCTCTCTCTCTCTCCTCTCTCTCTCTCTCTCTCTCTCTCTCTCTCTCTCTCTCTCTCAGTGCGTGCATGAGCGCGCGCGCGCGTGTGTGTATGTGTGTTTTCTCATATCGTTTTAGGTTTGCCTGCCTTTCTCTCCCATTTTTCCTCTCTCCCCGACCACCCTCCCTCACCGCACTCCGTACCCATCTCTGCCCCTTCGCTCTTCCTAATCCTCTCCCTCTTCTCGGGCAGAGTCATCGATACCCTTCCCAGTGGCGTAATGGTGGAGAACTGGGGGCTGGAGTCTTAGCATGCTGTTTATGTGTGTGTGTTTGAGAGAGAGGCAGTTAGACAGACAGAGATGGTCATATATATCTATATATATATATATACACACAGGACACCGAGAACAGAGAGAGACAGACAGACAGAAAGACAAACACACACAGACAAAGAGAGCGTGAACACACGTACAGAGAGAGAGAGAGAGAGAGAGAGAGAGAGAGAGAGAGAGAGAGAGAGAGAGAGAGAGAGAGAGAGATCGGGACAGAGGTGGGTGATTCTGAACTCTTAAATTTAGTGATTATCGGCCAAAAGAGAGGGGGGGGGGGGGGGGGGGGGGGGGGGGAGCAGAAAAGTAGCAGCAAATTCCAGAAGGGAGATAAACAGAAAATCACGACAACC
>JADBJO010000385.1:101429-113929 GCA_016801955.1 Conus betulinus
AGGCACAAATTTCACCTAGATTTGAATAGCAGGAATGTCTTAAACTACTACACTCTGAATTACGCTGTCACTGCGAAATAAGATTTATTTGAATTGCAACATGCCACGAAGAAGCGTAAGTTAATTTTGAATTTGGTATTCCTCTTGTCTGGGTGCTTGAGATGCAAAGTGTGACCAAAAAATTGATCATGTCCGGCTTCAAAACGAAACTTTGAAGACGAGTCAATGTGCTGGTTGAATGTAAGCGTATGAAGTATTAAGTGAATATGCAAATGCTGCTGACAAAGCCAATAGCAGTTTGTCGTGTGTGATCTTGTGTGATGATGAAATGCCTGTGAGGGAGCACATATTTCCTGTTAATTTTTCTTTTCACAGACAGGTACAAAAAAAGAAACGAAGACGACTTCGAGGAAGTGCATGATCAAGGCTTAGAACGATTTTCATAGATTTCTGAATTAGTGACAGAATGAACGAATAAATATTTCGGATGACTGATGACAGATCATAGACAGGCTGCTTATGATGGATGATCATTAGAAGTTGAAGATGAACAATGAGTGATAATGGAGGATGATTTATGATTAAGAGGACTGATTGCGGATTATAATGGCTGATTGAAGGTTAAGCGGGATTTACAAAAGTGACCGATTTCTCACAGTAAAAGGCAATACTGATCGGTAATGACGATACCTGACGATGAATGGTGATCAATATTGATGACTGATGATGGAAAGGTGATCTATGAAAATGACTGATGATGAAAGGTGATCAGTAATCATGCCTGATAGTGACTGGTGATCAACAATGATGATTGATAATGGCTGTTGATCAATGATGATGATTGATAATGACCGGTGACAATAACGCTCGACTAACATGTCTTTTGACAGAAAATAGATGATGACCGATGGCTGAAGTTGACTGACGAATGGGCGATAACGAATGAACGAATGAAGCTTGATGCTGATCGATGTCATTAATGGCGATGGATTGTAATCGATGGGCCATCCATGGATGGTGATATCGGGGATCGATAATGATGAGAATAAATGACTGGCGTTTGATTAATGCGATACTTGAAACTTGGATGCTGAGGTCCGATGATCTATGAAGACCGATGACGAGATACTAGTGTGAATGGTGGAATGTATGGGGGGAAAAAGACTAGCAGAATGAATGTTGTCCGAAAATTAACTGAATTGTTTGCCTGCCCGAACTCCATTGCCGTTCATCGAGAGGACGGAGTGGGAAGGGGGGTGGAGGGATGAGAGATGAGAAAGAAAAAGACAAGTGGAGGCAGAGAGGGGGAAAGAGAAATGGGGTGATGGGAGAAGAGAGAGAGAGAGAGAGAGAGAGAGAGAGAGAGAGGAGATAGAGATAGACATACGAACAGAGAGAGAGAGGGGGGGGGGCGGAGGGAGGGGGAGGGGAGAGAGAGAGAGAGAGAGAGAGACAGAGAGAGAGAGAGAGAGAGAGAGAGAGAGAGGGATGGGGCAGAGAGAGGCGCAAAAAGGATGAGGACAGAAACGAGGAGTGGCACGGGTGAGACTCACGATATATCTGCAGAGTTCCACAGAGACGCCGACAGACAAACAAAGAAGAGGAGAGAGAAGAGTGAGAAAAGAAAGAGAAAAAGAAAAAGATGGCACACACATGAAATGGAGAGACACAGACTATCAGATTCCGAATCCACAAAGATGATGATGGATGCTGATAAAATAGACCAGGCTCGTTTACCAGACTCCCCTGTCGAGTCCCACCCCCCCCCCCCACCCCACCCCTCCCCCCTCCCCCGCTCCATCCACTGAGGGAGGCTGATGAAGTACATGTTGACCTTCTCCTGTCTGCGTACACAAGACCTGATGGAGAAGGGGAGAGGAAGAAGGGTGGGGTAGAGAGGGAAAAAAGGGGAAAGTGAGTGGGTGGGTGGATGATGGGTGGGGGGACGGGGGGGGGGGGGGGGGGGGAGGGTCCCCGCAGGTAGTGGAGAGGACAGAGAGGAATATAGTTGGCATTGACCAGTCGTTGTGAATGCTTCTATTTCTGAAGCTAGTTCCAATAGTTTGCCCTGACTTCTCGTCTCCTGTATGGGCCTTCGATGGTCTAGCTTGTGTGTGTGTGTGTGTGTGTGTGTGTGTGTGTGTGTGTGTGTGTGTGTGTGTGTGTGTGTGTGTGTGTGTGAGTGTGTGTGTGTATTTGTGAGTGTGTGTGAGTGAGTGTGTGTGTGTGTGTGTGTGTGTGTGTGTGTGTGTGTGTGTGTGTGTGTGTGTGTGTGTGTGTGTGTACGTATGCGTGCTTACTGAGCGAACGAGCACGCGGGTGCGTGCGTGCGTGCAAGTGCGTATGTGTGCGTGTGTGTGTGTGTGTGTGTGTGTGTGTGTGTGTGTGTGTGTGTGTGTGTGTGTGTGTGTGTGTGAGTGAGAGAGAGAAGAAAGAAGAAGAAGAAGAAGAAGAAGAAGAAAGAAAGAAAGAAAGAGAGTGCGTCGTTATGAGCGAAAAACATTTAACAAACTTCAAAAATCACACTCACAGCACAAGCTCCTTAATGAGTGAAATGCGAACTTAAACGAAATTGAATCCCATGCATTTATCCCTTTCAAAAGAAAAACGCGCGTTTGTAGTTATAGACAAATTTGTGTGTGGTCGGTAAAAGTAACCATAGTAAAACAAAAAATAATAAAAATAAAAAAACGGACAAAAAGACAGTTGAGAAGAGACTGATTCCTGAATGAACTTCTGCCTTTTTTGCCCCTGGGGCCAGAGGTCCTTCAAGAGATCTGGGCAAACCTCACGGTTGTACGGCCCCCCACTCCTTTCCACACCCTCTCGCCTTCACACACGTTTTCTCTTCGTTATGTTTTCTGTCGGTTAAAGGTCAGAGTGAATCTGAGTAGAAAACACGGTGAGTGTTCACCAAAATTAGTCAAAATCAACACACAAGCTGTCGTATTTTAAACTACCTCGGCCTTAGCGTTTGGCTAAGAGAAAGTGTTCTCTACTGAAGAGAATTTTATTTGGGGAGGTTTTGACGAGAATGCGTCTGAACTTAGGTTTGCCTGAGAGAGGCCAACGTCCTAGTTTAGAACCCCCCATGCTCTCTCTCTCTCTCTCTCTCTCTCTCTCTCTCTCTCTCTCTCTCTCTCCCCCCCCCCCCCTCTCTCTCTCTCTCTCTCTCTCTCTCTGTCTCTCATTGATTCCTGCTCCCTTCAAGCACCAATCGATGGGAGGCCTTTAAACTAGGACTTAGTCTCGATTTTTTTAGGCTCTTTGACCGCTACACGGACGGAGTCAACAAATAAACCCTTAAAAAAAAAAAAAAAGCAGGGCGTGTCGATCACGTGGGTCATTTGCAGGCACGCTATACAATGTGGATCAACCCCAAACAGACACTAAAGGCATGTCGTAGGCAAGCTAAATAAAGTGGACCAGCCCCCCAAAGCAAACGCGCTATGTGGTGGTGCTTGCAAGCCTCTTTGCTCAGTAGGCGAGGCAGAAATGGGATGGGAGTTACCTTCTGTTGGACTGTTGCTGTACTGTCTACAGCGCACTCCACTGGTTTCATGAACGAATCGCACGAGAAGAAAAAAAAAAAGCAAGAACCCAGAATTCGTCAAATCGCGCTGCCAATATGTGTATTAGAAAGAGGGAGGATGGATGAGAGGTGTGTAGGTGGATAAATAGGTAGGAAGGTATTTATTTAAGCAAGAAAGTACAAGATATATATATATATATACAGATAGAGGGATATTTCAGCAAGTAAATATAAGATATATAGTGCAGAGACGAAGAACAAAGTTTAATAAGTATATATAAAATTTACATGGATATATATATATATATATATATATATATATATATATACACATATATATATAATGCTGAACAATAAGTAGTGGGGGGGGAAAACAAGTGCAGGTTAACAATTCTTCCATCATTATAGTAATGACTTGGCAAAGATTTCAAACTGAGAGGGAAAAATTTTTTTTGTTTTGTTTTGAAGATGAAGTAAAACGGGAAAATGTATATCATAAATATGAAAACCTTTCACTAGCTGCATGAGGAAACTATCGCAATCCCTCCCGAAGGCAGATCTATGTGTATCGCCTGCTCCAAGGTCTTTCGTCCGCGAGATCGGACTCATCAGGAAGACACGGCTGATTGTGTCTGTGCTCTTGGCGTCAGATAGAGACACACCACAGTCCATAATTCTGTGGTGTTCCGACCGCCAAGGGTTCGAAAAAGGATCCAACAGCACCCCCAAGCAGCCAGCGAATGGGAGCAGAAATAAACAAAACGAAAGTGTGGAGAGGAAAAAACGGACGTTGAAAACTAAAAACATTACACAAACAGTATAAAATGTAAGAGACAATCTTTGGCCTATGCTTGAGGATCCATTTAAGGATGCAAGGGAGATCAAAAGATATGGAACAGTCTGCTGTTCAAAAACCCAAGCATTGTCAGTGGTTAAGAATTGTGCAAAACAACCTTTCCTTGGATCTCCTAAGAGATGCAATCACCCAAATATATATATATATATATAGAGAGAGAGAGAGAGAGAGAGAGAGAGAGAGAGAGAGAGAGAGAGAGGAGAGAGACAGACAGACAGACAGACAGACAGATAGACAGACAGGCAGGCAGGCAGGCAGGCAGGCAGAGACAAACAGGTAGACAGAGACAGACAGACAGATAGAGAAAAAAGATAAGACGAAATAAACAGCCTCTAATTCACATTCTTTCTCTTTGAAATCGACTCAATCTTCAAAATAAACAAGATAAATGTTGTCTTCCACACGGGCTGATATTCCGAAAGGAAATCTAATTATGTACCGCCATAACTCTTTCCGCGTGCACCGTCTATATCAACCTTCTCTGACATAAACACGTAGGGCTCGGTATTCTCTCTCTCTCTCTCTCTCTCTCTCTCTCTCTCTCTCTCTCTCTCTCTCTCTCTCTCTCTCTCTCTCTCTCTCTCTCTCTCTCTCTGCATATCCCCGTTCTAAGGGGCTATGGCCTTTACGAATAATAAAACGACTTGTCCTCTCTCTCTCTCTCTCTCTCTCTCTCTCTCTCTCTCTCTCTCTCTCTCTCTCTCTCTCTCTCTCTCTCTGTACACATCCCCGTTCTAAGGGGCTATGGCCTTTACGAATAAAACGACTTTGTCTTGTCTTCTCTCTCTCTCTCTCTCTCTCTCTCTCTCTCTCTCTCTCTCTCTCTCTCTCTCTCTCTCTCTCTCAAATGGCTTGTCCCGTTCGTTCGTCGATAAAATTAACCCAAAGCTTTTTTCTGTTGTTTCTACTCCCTTCACTGCTCACTCACCCTACATCCTCCTCCCTGGTTCTAAACGAAGAACACCGTCTGTGTGCTAAAATGTTTGACTGTGAAAGAGAGCATCGTTGATCAGCTCCAAAAGAGAGAGACGAACTTAACCCGAGTTAAGGACTTCCTCCAGTGAAATTCGACTGGGCGACAAATCGGATACGAAGACAACAGTAGGCGATTTCTCTCTCTCTCTCTCTCTCTCTCTCTCTCTCTCTCTCTCTCTCTCTCTCTCCTCTCCCCAACAATGAGTGGTTCTCTCTCTCTCTCTCTCTCTCTCTCTCTCTCTCTCTCTCTCTCTCTCTCTCTCTCTCTCTCTCTCTTACCCCACCACTACCCACCCTCCATCAGCCTCCCCCCCTTTCATCTGGCCGTCTACACACATTACGCTGCCCGATTTCTTTGTGATCAAGATGGGTATTAGTTCCAGACAGCCCCCACAGTCCCGGAATGGCCTCTTGACGACAAGGCAGACTGACTAATAGACTACAGAGGCGACAGGCGACGACCTTTCTATCTCGGGGAGATGGACACGCCTCGTGGCAAGAGGTCCCACCCCCCTCCCCACCCCTCTCCCCCTTGCCGGAGTAGTACCGGCCCACGCTTCCCTCGTTCTGGAAGCCTAGGACATTTCTTTTCTTCTTGCGGAAAGGGACAGATGGGGGAGGAGGGGGGGAGAGAAAATGAGAGGAGGAGGGAGAGAGGGGGGACGGGAGTGAGAGGGTGTGTTGTTGGGGATGGGAGCACTATCACACATGTACTCAGACTGATGTTGTCTTTTCCCGGGCTGGGTTCAGGGATGGTGGATGTTTGGGGCGCTTTGGCACTCCCTGCGCGTCCCCTGTCTTGGATGACCTCCGGTAATAAAAAAAAATAACAGACCATAAATAAATAACAAATAAACCAGTAATAGATAAATGCATTAAAAAAAAATTGTCTGTCGACCTCCCCAAATAAACAAATGTAATGAATAACAATCTTTTTCGGTCTGTCAAGAGTAGCCCCAAGGGAATTCTAAACTGCTGGTCGCTTTCGTCGGAAGGTGCCCCCACCAGTCCTGCTGGTTCACACCTCCTCTCCCCACACACTGTCTTTGTCCCTGTACTCATTCCAGACTGACCCCTGAACCTTCCTTCGCTGTAATTTTGTTCGATTCCTCTTCTCTCTCTCTCTCTCTCTCTCTCTCTCTCTCTCTCTCTCTCTCTCTCTCTGCCCCGATCCTCCCTGAGAAAAAAACCCCTCTAAACAGGCCCTGCTTGCTACCATGTATTTGTTCTTTCTCCTTTTCTCTGCTTCTCCCTCCTCCTTCCCCCGACTCCCTCTCTCTCTCTCTCTCTCTCTCTCTCTCTCTCTCTCTTGTATACAGATCACCCCTTCAGTAGAGGCTGTGGCCTGAACTAAATCAACCATTTTCCATCTCTCTCTGTCTCTGTCTGTCTGTCTGTCTGTCTCTCCATAATATATATGTATATATATATATATATATATATATATATATATATATGTGTGTGTGTGTGTGTGTGTGTGTGTGTGTGTGTGTGTAGGTGTAGGTGTAGGTGTGTAAGTGTATGTATAGTTATTCTTTGTATTTGTCAAGATGGGCAGATTTGAAATTTGATGTGAAACTGTACCTACATATATACAATGTTTATAGTTGTGTTAAAGTTAGTCGCTATACATGTCTTAGATCTTTTTCAAGGGTGAATACGCCCCCATGTCATGATGCTGTACTGCTATTGACATTAAAATATCAATCAGTCAATGAGTCTCTCTCTCTCTCTCTCTCTCTCTCTCTCTCTCTCTCTCTCTCTCTCTCTCTCTCTCTCTCTCTCTCCATACGCACAGTTTTCTGTCGCCATCATTCCTCGAGGAAATAAAACATACAGCCCGACTTGTTTCATACATAAACGATTTGCTTACAGTCGTCGTTTGTAACGAATGTCTTGTTATGTTCTTGACGCCATCACGGAGTTTCACATCAATGACAGGCGTGTGGGGAAGAGGTCGTGAGTTTGCCTGTTCCTGCAAGAGTTATCATAAGTTTTGCTTGTAATTGACCGCTTGCTGACTGGCATATCATGAGCTCGTGTTGCATCGCATTCTATCGCACTGTATTGTGTTGTGTCGTTCTGCGTTTTACTACATGGCATAGCAGTCTGTTGCGCGGTGCTGTGTTGCACTGGATCCTGTTGTACTGCCCCGCTTTGTTGTGTACTGTGTTGTTTTACATTGTATGGTACCGCATTGTACTGCACTATGTTGTAGTGTGCTGCATCGACTTGTGTTGTGCTGTAAATCATTGTATCATACCACGGTGTACTGCATTCTTTTTTATACTGCACTATGGTGTGTCACGTTATGTAGAATGTATGCACGCATTCAGTAAACGTCGCTGGTCTCGCCTTCAACTCCATTACAAGCGCTGCCCCTCACCATCTGACTGAAATTATTCGAATGTACAACCCCCACGCCAACTCCGATCAATGGTCTGATTCCAACGGCTTAAGGCGCCTCGCGTGAAATCCTAATCCTTCGGTGGATCTTCCTTTCCAATTTCGGTCCCATCCGTCTGGGACACTGACTGTACCTCACAGTCTTTGCCATTCCACTTCGCTTAAATCCTTTAAAACTGGTCTTAAATGTTCTTTTTTCCAAAACTGCCTAGTGATATGATTAACTATATCAATGACTTTCCGTTATCAAGCACGTGGCCTTTGTCTTTGTGTGCATGTGTGTGCGTTGAGACAGAGAAAGACACACCGGAGAGAGAGAGAAAGACAGAGACAGACAGACAGACAGACAGACAGACAGACAGACAGGCAGAGAGAGAGAGAGAGAGGGGACATAGAGAGACAGAGAAAGAGGCAGAATATGGCAAGTCTGTGCATGAAACAAGTATTGTATGGATGTTTTTCTTTGTATTCTGTTTCATAGATGTGTGATGTGAATAAACGTGTTGCTGAACAGTGTTTATCGATGTGCATCAGATTCATTGTAAAGCGCTTTGAGCTCTCTGGCAAGGAGCCAGCGCTCTAGAAATATCCATTCTTCTTCTTTTTCGTCTTCTTATTAGTACATTATTATCATCATCATCATCATCATCATCATCATTATTGTTGTTATTTTTATTACTATTTTTTTTCTGGTTTTTGTTACCAATATTGGTGGTAGTAGTAGTAGTAGTAGTGGTGGGTGGTGGTGGTGGTGGTGGTGGTGGTGGTATCATTGTTATTATTAATGTTGGTAACAGTACTATTGTTATCATTATCATCATTATCATCATAATTATTATATTATTATTATTTTGCATCTTATTCTACTGCACCGCATTAAACTGCGTACACCGTACTGTAATTTGCTGATTTGTATTCTCATCTACTGTATCATATAATACTCTGCTATTCTGTATTTTATCGCATTCTGTTCCATTGTACTGAATTGTGCTGTCCTGTCATATTGTCTTGTGTTCTGTTGTGCTGTATTGCACTGTGTTGTGTTGTACTGTGTTCTGTTGTCCTGTATTGCACTGTGTTGTGTTGTACTGTGATCTGTTGGGTTGTATGGCACTGTGTTGTGTTGTACTGTGTTCTGTTGTGTTGTATTGCACTGTTTTTTGTTTTTGTACTGTGTTCTATTGTGTTGTATTGCACTGTGTTGTGTTGTACTGTGTTCTGTTGGGTTGTATTGCACTGTGTGTTGTACTGTGTTCTGTTGGGTTGTATGGCAATGTATTCCACTGTACTGTGTTCTGTTGTACTGTGTTCTGTTGCGTTGTGTTGCACTGTGTTGCATTGTACTGTGTTGTGTTGTACTGTGTTCCGTTGGGTTGCATTGTACTGTGTTGCATTTGTATTGTCTTGTGCGGTACTGTGTTCTGTTGTGGTGTGTTGCACTGTTGCATTGTACTGTGTTCTGTTGTTTTGTATTGCACTGTGTTCCATTGTACAGTGTTGTGTTGTACTGCATTCTGTTGTGTTATATTGCACTGTGTTGCATTGTACTGTGTTGTGTTGTGCTGTATTGCACTGTGTGGCATTGTACTGTGTTGTGTTGTACTGTGTTCTGTTGTGTGTGTATTGCACTGTATTCCATTGTATTGTGTTGTGTTGTACTGTGTTCTGTTGTGTTGTGTTGCACTGTGTGTTGCATTGTACTGTGTTGTGTTGTGCTGTGTTCTGTTGGGTTGCATTGTACTGTGTGTTGTGTTGTACTGTGTGTTCTGTTGTGTTGTATTGCACTGTGTTGCATTGTACAGTGTTGTGTTGTACTGCATTCTGTTGTGTTATATTGCACTGTGTTGCATTGTACTGCGTTGTGTTGTACTGCATTCTGTTGTGTTATATTGCACTGTGTTGCATTGTACTGTGTTGTGTTGTACTGTGTTGATTTGTGTTGTATTGCACTGTGTGGCATTGTACTGTGTTGTGTTGTACTGTGTTCTGTTGTGTTGTATTGCACTGTGTTCCATGGTACTGTGTTGCGTTGTACTGTGTTCTGTTGAGTTTTATTGCACAGTGTTGTGTTGTACTGTGTTCTGTTGGGTTGCATTGTACTGTGTTGTGTTGTACTGTGTTCTGTTGTGTTGTGTTGCACTGTGTTGCATTGTACTGTGTTGTGTTGTACTGTGTTCTGTTGAGTTGCATTGTACTGTGTTGTGTTGTACTGTTTTCTGTTGGGTTGTATTGCACTGTGCTGTATTGTACTGTGTTGTGTTGTGCTGTATTGCACTGTGTTGCATTGTACTGTATTGTGTTGTATGTTCTGTTGGGTTGCATTGCACTGTGTTTCATTTGTACTGTGTTGTACTGTTTTCTGTTGGATTGACATGTACTGTGTTGCATTGTACTGTGTTGTGTTGTACTGTGTTCTTTTGTGTAACATTACACAGTGTTGCATTGTACAGTGCTCTGTTGTACTGTGTTCTGTTGAGCTGTATTGCACTGTCTTGCATTTGTATTGTGTTGTGTTGTACTGTGTTCTGTTGGATTGTAATGTACTGTGTTGCATTTGCACTGTTGTGTTGTACTGTGTTCTGCTGGGTTGTATTGCGTTGTATTTGTCCTTCGACATTGCACTGTATTGCAGCGTTCTACAATGTATGTGGTATTCTGTTGTATTGATTTCTGATGTTCTGTTGCATTGTATCAATTCCGCTGCACTGCAGCGTGTTGTATTCTGTTGCATTGTGCCATGTTCGGTTACATTGTAATCTGTGTCTTCTTCTTCTTCGTCGTCGTCGTCGTCATCGTTGTTGTTGTTGTTGTTTTTGTTGTTGTTTCATTCACATGTATTCGATGAATATCAACTTCTTTTGTTGTGTTACATTTAAATGTTTTGTGTTACACTGCATTTGCATCCCATTGCACTGATCGCATACTGTTCTATTGTACCGCACTTTATTAGACTGTTACGTGATGTACTGTACTCTGTCGCGTTGTACCACCATGCAGTGTTGAACCGTGTCACAATGCATTGTGTTTCATGTATTCTGTTGTATTTGATCTACATTTTTCCGTGCCTTCCTGCTGTCTGAAAGGTCGTGGGTTTATGTGTGCATTGTTTTATGTGTGCATTCTTTGGTTTCGTATGCATTTGTACTTCACATTCGATCCACTTTGATCCTCCAACAGATTTCTCTCAGTTACGCCGTTCCACACTTTTGACTTTTCTGCATTGGTACAGGTTTTACATTTTTGTGTGTCGCTGTTTTCTCTGTTTTTCTTTCTTTTTTTTTTTCTTTCTTTCTTTTTCTTTTTTTCCAGTCTAGAAACCTAGATTCTTCTACAGAAACACCTTCCTTGTCTAACGTGTCGCGGGGTGTTATCTGACCACAAAGTCTTCGAGCTGATCTTCAACACTAACACTTTTTTTCTGTCTGTGTGTGTTGAGCCTGGCTGGGCTCACCTTTTGAGGTGAGGATATGCACGCATTCTTCCCACACAGACCTAGCATTGGACCCAAGACAGATGAAACTAATTCATCTAAAAATCGTCACACTCTGCTGTCGAGGTATCTTTGTCGTGCGCTAAGTGCAAGCCGTGACGCTGGGCCACGGGTGTCTCATACCACGACAGTGTTTGATTAGATTTAGATTTAAAGTACACACACACACACACACACACACACACACACACACACACACACACACACACACACACACACACACACACACACGTAATACAAGGATGGGCATAACCTTACCAAGACAGCGGATGTAGAACGGACTAAGACACACATACAAGCCACACGTTTCCGCGTTTACCGAAGTGTTCCCCCAAAAATATAGAGGGAGCTCGAGAGGACTGAGGGTGAGAGTGAAAATTCCGACGCCTCTTCCTATCCATCAAGAGAGGCTATTACTTTGAAGTGCGTGGGGAAAGGAATTAAGGCTGAACGTTACAACGGAAGATTTCCCTGTAGACCATGAACCCTGACCTGTCTCTGTCGAAGATGAAATGTTTTTTTTTTTTTTTCGTAGGAAAAGATGGTCAGTTAGAAACTGGACTGCTTCTTGGCATTTTATCTCAGTCTATTACGTTCATAAATGTTCATATGCACAGGCGCGTTTTTCCCCTCTATTGAGTTGTTCAAGAGAGAGAGAGAGAGAGAGAGAGAGAGAGAGAGAGAGAGAGAGAGAGAGAGACGTTCCGCCGAATTCTCTAAATGTTCTTGCAACTGGACTAAGATTCGTCTGAATTCACCTGTTGGATGACCCAAGCATTAACTGTAATTTGCCACTGATTTCTTCCATAATGCTTTTTTCGCCTCCGCCCAGGAGGTTATATTTGTGCCCTAATCTGTTCGTTCGTTTGTTCGTCCCTTAGCAAGTTATCACACAAACTAATACACCCGTTTGAACGACACTTCGATAAAGGAAAACGTGCCCAAAGAGTGCAGCCAATAGGCTGTGGTTTGAATTAGCGTGAAACGGCGGATTCAGGATAATTCATCAAGATTTAAATTACTCTGGGAGTAGTTACTATGTTCATTTGCACCAACGGTTAAGACGGAGGAAGGCATTTCGCAGCTTATGCTGCGGATGTCTGCTGTCAACGAAGGAAGAAAGACACAGGGTCGTGATTTGGCCACCTCGCAACCTCTAACATTTCGTTTGCGCCCTTCGTAATATTATGTTGGTGTCAGCCTCTTCGCCGTGTTAAATTTATCATGTCGAGTACGGTACG
>JADBJO010000385.1:116429-118929 GCA_016801955.1 Conus betulinus
CAGGAGTTATATGTTAGTGACTTTCCTCCCCATTGGAGATTGCCTCCCACTTTGAAGACTATAAACTTGCTAAAGGTTCATTTTGAGAAGCATTTATTATTCCCATTCACCCACTCAAGCACATACTGTCAGTTAGGCAGAATCATCTACCACTACAGATATGAAGGCTTATCACCCCTTATTTCTACAATCTAAGACATAAGAGCAAGCTTTGTTTATAATTTCATATTTCATATATATATATATTATGTGTGTGTGAGACAGAGAGAGATATCATCAAAAAGTTACTTGCAAATGCGTAAACTCCGCCATGGTCACACGCATCCTGGATCTGCCCTTTGATCCTGATCCGCCCTTTGCTCCAGCAGAGCACGGATCCACACTTGATTTTTTTTTTTTTAAAGCAACATTCCATCTGTTCGCCAAGTTCAGTAAAGACTGGTGCTTCAGTTTGTCCGTAATCCTGCCGCATGGATTCTGGATACACGCTCAGGTCTTGACTTGCATGCTCACCTTCGTTTGAAAACCATTCAAAACTGCCCGAGTGAAAGTGTGTGGTGAGATCTAATCTCTCTCTCTCTCTCCTTAAAGTAAAGTTCTAGTGTGGCAAGACAACAAAAATCAATTTCACTGACTACGACAAATGATGTTGAATTAGAATGAAGTTAATCATTTCAGATGACTGGTTACATCATATCTGTAGAAACTTTGTCATAATTTTCGTGTTAGGTAGGTTAATCACACGTAACGGAGAGCAAGGAACAATTCATGATCCTCGTGAATCCAGATCCGTCAAGTGGATCCGCTCCAAAACTGAAGCGTGCACCCTTTAGGGGAAAAAAATAAAACTAGTTAAAAGATTCAGCAGGTTTTCTTTTTTTTTTTTCTTTTTACAGTAGTCCGGTGATGGGAAGTACACATCAACTAACCAACAGATGCCGATGAAAACGAAACTGCCAAGGCAGAAATTATCATCGCTCTCAAGGGAAAAACACTCATTTATCCCAGTAATAATAAAAGCGCATATTACGACATGAGTATTATTTTCACAGCTTTTTGACGCCATGAAGATGCCAGACACCCGAGTCAAAAGAAAGGAAAACAATCTACGACTCGATCTTGTGAGCCGTGAGCTTTGAAAACCGTTAACTATGACAGGTATTTCCAACTGTCTGCATTCCGCACTTTGGGAAAAACCGTCTTTATGGGCATGCAATCCGCGTAGTAATACCAATGACGTGTATGCCCATGCTCCCGAGTTATTTAGACCTTTTTTTTTTCATGAATTGTAATGGCCTGTTTCCGTGTGTCATTGTGACCTGTTTTTACACGTCAAATTACCACTTTTCATCAGTCATGATAACTTTTCGTTGTGATCACGTCTCCCGCATCAGGCCCACAAAGTAAGCAAACGATTCATGATGAAACGAACAACAGACAGTGTTTTTTGTCCTAAGAAATATTGTCTACTGCTGCTTGAAAAAAAAAAAAAAAACGACTTTTGAAGCACGTCATCTACCATAGATTTTCCCCCCCTGGTCCCCGGAGACTAAGGGCGAGAGCATCAAACGGCCTTGTTCCCCAACTCCCGGAATTACATTTCGCTTTCTCGCCGGGCCGCTTTATCGTCCGCCCTCTGTCAAATCGGCTTAAGCGACGCATTCATATCACTTCAGTGGTTGGGGAGTCGTCGTCTAAACGAGCATGGGCTGTGATTGGGCGTGTTCTCTGTGTGAAGGTCCCACACCCAGCCATTGGCTGCGTTGTCTGTCTATCTGTCTGTCTCTCTCTGTCTCTGTCTCTGTCTCTCTCTCTCTCTCTCTCTCTCTCTCTCTCTAGCTCTATAGTCAGACAGACATGTAAGACACGTCACACGTCGTCACAGGTAACCACTCTCATCCATTTTGGTGTTATGTACGCTAGTAAACACAAAACGATGGAAAGAAAGAAATGGTGTAAAATGAAAGAAGAAGGAGGAGGAGGAGGAACAGGAGGGGGAGAAGAGGAAGGGGAGTGAGAAAGAGAGAGAGAGAGAAAGGCAGACAGACAAAGACAGGAGACAGAGGGAGGAGGAGCAAGAGGAGAAGGAGGAGGAGAAAAAGATGGAAAGAAAGAAAACGAGAGAAATGAAATGCAACGAAGAAGAAGAAGAAGAAGAAGAAGGGAAGAAGACAGACAGACAGACAGACAGACAGTGAAAGAGACAGACAAACAGACATTAAAAACAAACAGACAGAGAAAGAAAGGAGAGGGGAGGAGGAAGAGAAGAGGAGGAGGAAAAGCAAAAGAAGGAGGAGAAAAAAGACAGAAAGAAAGAATACGGGAAAACCAAGGCAACATAGAAAAAGGAGAACGGAAGCGGGGGATTAAAAAAAAAAAAAAAAAAAACGGAAAAATCCGATGTCCGCAAACCGGAAAACCATAAAGAAGCCAATAAAACCCAGAATGCAAATCGACGTTTAGCAATCGACTGACTTTTCTCTGATGTCATAAATATCAC
>JADBJO010000385.1:121429-136429 GCA_016801955.1 Conus betulinus
CACACACACACACACACACACATCACATCATCATCATCATCATCATCATCATCATCATCATCATCATCATCATCATCATCATCATCATCTCTCTTCTTCTTCTTCTTCTTCTCTCTTCTTCTTCTTCTTCTTCTTCTTCTTCTTCTTCTTCATCATCATCATCATCATCATCATATGACACGAAAACTAGAGGATGGCACAGAAGCAGATCACGGTCTACAAGAGCTGTGGAACAGGCGGGTGTCGGTGCTCTATGGCAGGCAGTAGTCCTCCGTGTGATGTGCAAATCACGAGGCAGGGCATTCCAGACAGTTAGTGCGCACAAAGCCAGGCACTTACCGTTCTAGACATCATACGAGGTGTATACAGAGTACGTATGGCTGTAGATGAACCCAGCTAGCAAGAGGAATTAAAGACGGACAGGTCAGAAAGACTTGGAAAGAACAAATAATCCTGAGACAGTTGTGACATTATACATACATTTTTTTCTGTTTTCTTCGGATATTTTGCCATTCATAAGAAGCCAGAGAATGGGTTTCAGGACCAGTGTGATATTAATGCTCTGTCAAGTGCTAGAGTTTATTGATATCTTACACTAGACGCGAGTTTATTGATGCTGTTCTTTGGACGGACCCATTGCGAATAACTGCAATTAAGTCTGGACAATACACAAGAACAAACATTGGTTGGGTGGGGAGTGGTGGGTAAGTGGGGGGGGGGACGGGGGGGGGGGGGGGGGGGGGGGGGGGGGGGGGGGGGGGGGGGGGGGGGGGGGGGGGGGGGGGGGGGGGGACGCCAAAGGCGTCTCAATTTAAGCAGTGACGACTAGTCGCTGCTATAAACAAGGTAAGAGTCACATTTCACCAGCGTGGGTCCCAGTTTCCCCTACTTTACCTATGTCCTGTCGGATTTCAAGGATCGTTAAGTGACGAAAAGACGGGGAATCTTTGATGCTTGCGCCTAATATGCTGTGTACCTCTCGGCTCAGTTTCGATCGTAATGGGGATCACTCAACCGTATGAATAGATGGACAGATGTCAGCACGAATTATGACATAGCGTGTTGAGCTCTCAGTGGGTCGGCCAGTCAGTCAGACTGTTTGGTTGCAAGTGTGTTTGGCTGCATTAATGTATGTATATATATATATATATATATATATATATATATATATATTTTGTTAAAATAGTATGGTAAAAGGAAGTTTTAAAATCATTTTAAAAGTGATTTTAAAACTTCCTTTTACCATACTATTTTAACAGATATTGCTCCCCAAGGGGTTGAGCACTTTAAAATTTTATTAGGCGTTTTAGTAATATTCTTGATATATATATATATATATATATATATATATATATATATATGTATGTGTGTGTATGTATGCAAGCATGTACGTATGTAGGCTATGTATATATGAACGTAAGTATGTATGCATGTGGGTAAGCAAGTAGCTAGAGAGATAAGTACGAAGGTACTGAGACTGTATACATAACATTTTTTTTAATGAATGTATGTACGAGTTACAGCCATTTCCCTTCATTTCTTCATTTCATCTTTGATCTGTTCATGCTATCCTGAGAGCAACAAGTGAACGTGTAGCCGGGTGCTAACCTTCCTCTTCATACAACTGTGCGTTACGTAGGTGTGTGAAAATGTATGCAGATAATGTTGATGTAATCTTTCTACACGGTTGATAAAAGATGAAAAAAAAAATCCCTCATGTGTATAGAAAACAAAAATCTAAATTTAGCCACCGTTTTCTCCTGTTAGGGTTAAACGTGACTATGATCAGGTAAGCCGTTATTGTAACAAAAGGGATTCGGTCAAATGAGATTAGGTGAAACGAGAATTCGATGAAACGCCACGCTCCGCGATGCAGCAAGCAAGGAGTTTTATAGCAAACCATTCAGAGATTTATACGGCCAAACAGCGGGGAAGATGGTAGGGTTCCACAGGAAACGTGTTTACAAAGTCTGCCAGTAATGTTCCTGTTTTACGGATCAGATGAGCGACATTTGATCTCGTTCTGAATGAAAACAGCCTGAAGTACGGTAAGTTTTCAAGGTCTTTCGGGAACAAATGAAACTCTCTCTCTCTCTCTCTCTCTCTCTCTCTCTCTCTCTCTCTCTCTCTCTCTCTCTCTCTCTCTCTCTCTCTCTCTCTCTCTCTCTCTCTCTCTCTCACCCACCTTTAAACACGTATCGTCTATTTGTCCGAATAAATGTGTCTGACTCCATCCCTTCTCGTCTAAATGTGTGTCTGACTTCATCCCTTCTTCCATGAAACAAGAAACTTTGATCTGTTTATCTATCTGTCTCCCTCCATCTAATAAATAAACATCTTTTTTTGTGCCTGTTTGTCTGTCCGTCCGCCCTTCTGTCTGTGTCTTTCGGTTGTCCGTCTCCGTCTGTATGTTTGTCTGTCTCTGTCTGTCTGTCTGTCTGTCTGTCTGTCTGTCTGTCTGTCTCTCTCTCTCTCTCTCTCTCTCTCTCTCTCTCTCTCTCTCTTCGGTCAAGCAAGTATTTCTCGCCCATCACTACCCCTCCTGCTGTTCCTTCTCATTCCCGAGAAGTGGTAGCTGCTGTCTCATTCCCTCTTTCGGTACAGCAAGCATCCTCTCTTTCTGTCTGTTTTTTCTATGCATCCTCTCTCTCTCTCTCTCTCTCTCTCTCTCTCTCTCTCTCTCTCTCTCTCTCTCTCTCTGTCTCGTACCTCCCTCTGCCATTTTCCCTTTCCCCAACTCCCATCTGCCTTCCTCTTTATGTCCAAGCGTGCGCCTGCGTATGTGTGTGTATGTGTGTCAATGGACCAGTTTTACGATCATTTACATTTCGAGCAAGGTTTTGATCTCCACATTCACGGAGCGTAATGCGAAGTTCGAGACGTTCAACGACAGAAAGACTAGGGGGAGGAGGAGGAGGAGGAGGAGGAGGAGGAGGAGGAGGAGGAGGAGGGAGGGAGGAGGAAGTGGCGGGGAGAGAGGGTGGGAGGGAGGGAGGAGGAGGAGTGGCAGAAGGAGAGCAGGAATGAGGAAGGAGGAGGGGGGAGGAAGAGAGAGAGAGGGGGGGGGGAGGGGGGGGGGACGAGAGAGCGGAGTGAGAGAGAGAAAGCGAGTGAGAGGGGGGGGGGGGGGGGAGAGAGAGAGAGAGAGAGAGAGAGAGAAACAGAGACAGAAAGAGAGAAAGTTTAGAGATAGAAACGCAGAGAGTGGGGAGAGACACAGACAAACAGATACAGAGAGACAGACAAACGGATGCAGAGAAACAGACAAATAATACAAAGTCAGTCAAACAGAAAATGCGATCGTACACTCTTTGGCCCAAGACCAGCCAGTTTTGATGTTATCATATGTCGTATAATCATGACACATGATTATTCTTCACCACGTGCGTATTGTAGTGAAAGCTTCTGCACCCAGTTTTTCATTAGACCAGCTTTTAGGGACCATTTCCATTTTCAACCCGTAAGAATCCTTCCCCGATTATTCCAAATCTGGAAATCGTTTTTCGTTATTCAAAATTTTGGAATATCTTTATCTGTCCCTGAAGCCCTCTCCATCCTGTCCCTGAATCCCTCTATACCCTGTCCCTAAAGCCCTCTCCATCCTGTCCCTGAAGCCCTCTCCATCCTGTCCCTGAAGCGCTCTCCATCCTGTCCCTGAAGCCCTCTCCATTCTGTCCCTGAAGACCTCTCCAACCTGTCCCCGAAGCCATCTCCAAACCTGTCCCTGAAGCCCTCTCCAATCTGTCCCTAAAGCCATCTCCATCCTGTCCCTGAAGCCCTCTCCATCCTGTCCCTAAAGCCCTCTACACCCTGTTCCTGAAGCCCCCTCCATCCGGTCCCTAAAGCCCTCTACACCCTGTTCCTGAAGCCCCCTCCATTCGGTCCCTAAAGCCCTCTACACCCTGTCCCAGAAGCCCTATACGCCCTGTACCTGAAGCCCTCTCCAACCTGTCCCTGAAGCTCTCTCCAACCTGTCCCTGAAGCCCTCTCCATCCTGACCCAGAAGCCCTCTCCAACCTGTCCCTGAAGCCCTCTCCTTCTGTCCCTGAAGTCCTCTCCATCCTGTCCCTAAAGCCCTCTACACCCTGTTCCTGAAGCCCCCCTCCATCCGGTCCCTAAAGCCCTCTACACCCTGTTCCTGAAGCCCCCTCCATTCGGTCCCTAAAGCCCTCTACACCCTGTCCCAGAAGCCCTATACACCCTGTACCTGAAGCCCTCTCCAACCTGTCCCTGAAGCTCTCTCCAACCTGTCCCTGAAGCCCTCTCCATCCTGACCCAGAAGCCCTCTCCAACCTGTCCCTGAAGCCCTCTCCAATCTGTCCCTGAAGCCCTCTCCATCCTGTCCCTAAAGCCCTCTCCTTCTGTCCCTGAAGCACTCTCCAACCTGTCCCTGAAGCCCTCTCCATCCTGACCCAGAAGCCCTCTCCAACCTGTCCCTGAAGCCCTCTCCTTCTGTCCCTGAAGCACTCTCCATCTGTCCCCTGATGCCCTCTCAACCTGTCCCTGAAGCCCTCTCCTTCTGTCCCTGAAGCACTCTCCATCCTGTCCCCTGATGCCCTCTCCAACCTGTCCCTGAAGCCCTCTCCTTCTGTCCCTGAAGCACTCTCCATCCTGTCCCCTGAGGCCCTCTCCAACCTGTCCCTGAGGCCCTCTCCAACCTGTCCCTGAAGCCCTCTCCAACCTGTTCCTGAAGCCCTCTCCAACCTGTCCCCTGAAGCCTTCTCCATCCTGTTCCTGAAGCCCTCTCCAACTGTCTCTGAAGCCTTCTCCATCCTGTCCCTGAAGCCCTCTCCAATCTGTCCCCTGAAGCCCTCTCCATCCTGTTCCTGAAGCCTCTCCGTCCTGACCTCGACGCCCCCTTCCAACCTGAAGACTTAAACCTGTCCCTGAAGGCTTCTTGAACCTAGAAATAAACTCTCCAACTGCGTGGAGAAAAAGATCAATAACGGATATTTAGAAGATCAAAAGGAAAGAAAACGAGGAAGAGGAGGATGACGGTGACGGCAGCAATGATAATGATGACGATGGTGGTGGTGGTCATGATGGTGATGGGTGTGGTCAAAAGGAGCACCAACCAAATGAAAATCATCAAGAAAAAACAAGAGATACATGATGAACAAGAACTGAATGGAACAAATTCTACAACCTGTAATTTCCAGTGAATGAAAAAAAAAAATCCCTTCAGAGATTTCTTAATATCATGCAAACAGAACTCCGTCACAGAACCATTTTGATTTCAGCTTACACCACGAGAGAAGACGCGTTTTTATCACTACGGACGCAAGGAGGGAGGAAACATTTTAACTGACACTCACGAATGCAATTTCACCTTCGAATGTAATCTTCTCTGAATGGCCCAGAAAGCAGTTTTCGTCAGTGTTTGCGAGCATTACGCTTCTCTTAATGCTGCGTAAAAGCGTTTTTAACAGCTGCGTTGAACCGAACGCGGTTCCAGTTTCATAACTGCCTGGCTGCAACCCTGTCAAGGTTGTCTAAACATAAGAGCCAAAAAAAAAAAGGTTCTTTCTGAAAACAACAAAACCAGTTAGCATAATACAACTGTGGACATAACACATGCATCAGGTTTTTCACGTAATATATAACAGATTGACATCCTAATGGCAAATCACACTGAGCTGTACCGCTGGCTATGGTCATTCCGCATCCTTCGTGATCTCCCTCAGTTTAACAAAAGCTAAAACATTGATCTAAAAACATGCAAATGCAACAAATACACGCACTAAAGGGAGTAAGGGCACTGCAGAAAGAACAGCTAGCGCCCTCTCCCAGACAGTGTGTAGTCTCGCTACTTATTTCTTAAATGACAACGTAAGTCAGGTTGTTATAAACAAGAGAAAATAAGAAACTGCTACAGACTAAACAGAGTACAGGTAAGAGAAATGGTCATGCACGTAGAAAAAAAACGGTTGACCACAGTGAATTGAAAAGAAAAAAAAAAAACAGTCAATGAGAGTGAGAGGAAAAGGGAAAGCGCTAGCACTGAATTTCCAGAAACAAAGATGCAATATAAAATTTAATTATTAAAAAAAAAACAAAAAAAAGACTGACAAAGGAAAATAACAATCCCAGCAGTGCTAACCTGAGAGCACTGGACACCAGTGCCGATGTGATCAGCAGCTGTGGCAAAAGCGATGAAAAGTCGTTGGGAATCATTCCGGCAAGTCAGGGCTGGCGAGGGTGTTACAACATGCGGCCTTGTTTTCTCTCACAACATACAGCCTTGTTCTCTCTCTCTCTCTCTCTCTCTCTCTTTCTCTCTCTCTCTCTCTCTCTCTCTCTCTCTCTCACACACACACACACACACACACACACACACACACACACTCGGTGCGACAAAATCAATTCTGGGTCTCCGAACAGGCATATACGATCTGTCGTGGTTTATCTCAAAAGAGACTTGTTTTGAAAAGTTGATAATAAGCAGACAGAGAGCTTACTGGTGTTTGATAACCCCTGTTGTGACACCAAATCTGGTTGAGCTACAACAGTCATTAGCACAGATACTGACGATGTGTGGCAGGGCATGCATAACGATTCCAGACAGTTCTCAAGCGGGATATCATGCGGACGTTGTATGTCCTGTTGCTACTAGACTCTGGTAAGTTGCTGTTAATGATCGTCTGTACTTGCATAAAACGTTAACCTCTGATTCACTCTTTAGACCCAAGTGTAAGCCAGTTCTTTGTGCGGTTCTGCCTATGCTCTCTCTCTCTCTCTCTCTCTCTCTCTCTCTCTCTCTCTCTCTCTCTCACACACACACACACACACACACACACACACACATACAAACACACGTGCGCGCGCGCACGCACACACACATACACACACACAGTGAGAGAAAGGCGGGATAGTGTAAGAAAGAGAGCGAGGGATAGGAAGACAGACAGACAGACAGACAGACAGAGACAGAGAGGAGAGAGAGAGAGAGAGAGAGAGAGAGAGAGAGAGAGAGAGAGAGAGAGAGAGAGAGAGAGAGTAGTGTAAGACAGAGAGAGAGAGAAAGAGAGAGAGAGAGAGAGAGAGAGGGGGGGGGGGAAAGAGTGGGAGTGAAAGAGAGAGGATGAGGAGGAAGATGTGGGCTGCACGCGAAGAAAAAAGAACAGACAGAAAAAGGACAGATACAACAAAATAAGTGAAGAAAGTAACGATGACAGGAAGAACGAACAAACACGCAAACGAACAGCCCGAGGCTTGCAGACGTCCATCACCTTCCACACCTCTCTCCCCCTTTCAACACCAAACCAAACAAACTGGGCTGAAGCACAATGCCAAATTCTCCCACTTCACGCGAGAAACCCCGAGAGGCGGCGAGAGAGGCTACCTTCCCAAGCCACGTGCGTGATGATTGGCCGCTCGCCACCATTTCAGGCGCGAAAAGAAAACGGCCGTCCTCCGACCATAATTTCCGACCGTACCCTCCACACGAACGGCGGCACAAATTTGCATGATTGTGCGTGTCAGCTGACAGCCGCCACTGCCGAGGCCTAACACAACCCTCGCGGGGGGAAAAATTGCCCCGGTAAAATTCGCCAGGCAGTTAGGGTTTCTCTCAGATTACGAAAGGCCAAAAGCACTTATGCCTATACATGGCCCGTCTTTTGTCACCGACTTCCCATGCTCTACCCTGCCCGAACTCCAAGCCTTCGTCCTCCTCCCACTTGGACACACACTGGATGGCACGATGAATTCAGTTAGGGTTTCTCTCAGATAACGAAAGGCCAAAGGCACTTCTGCACTTACAAGGTCAGCCTTCGTCACCGACTTCTCCCATTGTCCCCTATCCGAACTCCAAGCCTCCCCCTTCCCCTCCCAACTGGGCACACATGGGATGGCAAGATGAATTCAGTACTGGTTTACCCCCAAGAGTTGTTAATGTTTTTTCTTTTCTAATCACTATGCCTTTCCCTCCCAATCGTCCACTGTTTTCTCCTGCTTTTGTGATCCATTTGTCTGTATTAGTCTAGGTAGCCTGCCCTCTAATTTCTTTCATGTGCTACATCCTGTAGCATGACAGCTCTCCTGTTCTGATCTGGCAGCCAGGTAGTGACCATGTCAACACTGTCTACGGTGAATGCCCAGTTCTCCATGCTGCAGTGTCTCTTCCTTTACATTGACGCTTTATCCATTAGTTTTGGTTACTTGATTTAAATCATCTGAATCATCCCTAATTTCTTGCGATTTAAAGGTGAAAAGTTACCGCCAAGGACATAGACAAAGTACAGGACAAGACATTTTCCGCCCTCAGTCACTCCGTTTTGAAAGCGGAATGCCCAGCGCCTTAACAATTATCTGTTTTTTAGGATGTAAAGATGTAGTTTTTACGTTATGAGTTATTAGCTGTTTGTTGGGTCTTTTTTCTATGACGAGACTTTTCTGTCTACGTGGTGACTACCCTGTAAGTGCCCTGAGTGGTCGGCTGGGCTATGAATAAACACAAACTGAAACAGCTAGGACTGATTTAAAAAAAAACAAAAAAACAGATTGTTTCTTTTTGACTTTGCGACTTGTAAATAACGCCCTCTTTCCTTCCTTCTTTACCAAGTAAGCAAAATTTCATTTCTGGCTCGAAAAATATAAAACGATTATATAAAAAAAAACATACGCTCATTAACAACTTCAGGAAACAGGAGTACGGTTTCCCCCTCAAACTGGTGGGCAATGCCGCATGTAACTGGTGTCTTCAGGGAACCCATTTATGACTGGTTGGTTGCCGGGAGTGCAGGCAACATCGAATGAAACACAAAACATGTCTTAACATGGCAGATCAGGTCTGGACGTTCTAGCCAGAGAACTGGACCGTAAATAAAAAAAAAAGGTTCGTAAATGATGAACAGTATAGTGAAATTAATCAAACCGTCTACCGTTTTAAAATACAAAACAGTAGTTGTAACACTCCCTCTCATCTCTTCTGTTCCTCCGACTCTTCCTTCGCTTTTCTACGTGTACTTCAGATCAAATCTGCTGTTGTTCTTTTTCTCCTTCTCTTCCGCCTTGTCTTCTTCTCTCTTCCCATCTCCACCTCTTTTTTCGATCAAGACTCATTATTTCCTCATCTCTCTCTCTCTCTTCTCTCTCTCTCTCTCTCTCTCTCTCTCTCTCTCTCTCTCTCTCTCTCTCTCTCTCTCTCTCTCTCTCTTCACTTTCCTCGCAATTCGTTCCCATGAATGGACAAATCCATTCCACTTTGAATGTTCTTTCTTCTGCCTGAAGAAGAATCAACAGACCGAAACGCATAATGTTCGTGTTGCAATCTGTTTGTTCCCTTTCGTTTGACGGCTCAGTAATTCCATTTTTTTCCCTTTATGTTTCAATTTCCGCTTGCAGTCACCCCATTTTGAAACCGTTCCGGTAAAGTTCAGCAACGTTACCGCAGCTCCTTGCTTAACGAAAATAAAGTGTTTAGAGGCACAAAAAGAGTTAAATACCATCAGAGAACAGTACTGGCATGTTTTCACTCCGTTTGACAGGCTGCCACGATAACACTATGATAAGCGTCTCTTCTCCATTGATAATGTAATAAAACCTTCCAATACAACCCTTCTGATTAAAGACTCCCTCCATAAACAATACTTTTTTTCTGAAACACTTTTGTGTATATCCATCCTATTATTTACCTGAACAAGACGACAGACCAGACCTGCTCCCCCCCCCCCCCCCTCCTTCCCCACATTCCCACACCTCAACGCCCACTCCCCACCGCGGGCGGCTGGGCTATAAACAACATGAATAGAACTGAATCCTTATACTTACACGCCAACACGGGCACCTTCCATTTAAAGACAAAAGTTTCTTTTAACGCCTTTGTCTGTGTATACACTTCAATTACGTCCAAAAAGAAAAGGCTTTCCCCTTAAACACCTTCTGAAAGTTTTGTTTTCCTCATCCACCTACCCCCCCCCCCCCCCCCCCCCCCCCCCTCCTCCGCCTTTTTCTTTTTTTTTTTTTTTTTTTTTTTTTTAACTCTGTCTGTGCTACGATTACCTCCAAATAAAGACACCCTCCCGTAATTTTTTTTTTCTATGGAAACATTTTTGTCTTTGTCGATTCCACATTGCTCTCTGAACAAAGAATCCCCACCCCCGCACGCCTTCCCTCTGAAGACTTGATTCTCTGGAACATTTTTATCTGTGTCTATGCCACATTACCGACCGAATCAAAACCATTATCCATTTCAATTTGGGTTTTTTTTTTTTCAGAAACGTGTTTGCCTTGGTCTTAGCTACATTCACGTCCAAACAAAGATCCTATTTCCAATACCACCATCTTCATGTTACAGACTTGTTTTATCCTGTCAGTCAGTTTTGTGTTTCACTACCCCTCTTCCTCTGCGACTAAGACCTACAGTTCTTCCTACAGATTTCTGGGGATCAATATTTTCACTATTGAGAGATTTTATTAGACCTGCAAGACCTAAGTAAACACGCATACCAATAGGTATTCAACAATATAGTTCATCTTTTCGAAAACACTCCTCTCTAACCCCCCTTCAGCTGTTACGGTACATCAACACACCCCGTCCCATTCACAACGAGAATTGTTAAGTTTAAAACAGTTCACAGTCGCCAAACACAAAAGCAGGATGTGTGTGCGTGCGTGCGAGCGTGCGTGCGTGCGCGCGCGCGCGCGCGCGCGCGCGGCTATATGTGAATGTGATCTCTCTCTCTCTCTCTCTCTCTCTCTCTCTGTGCTCTGTCTGTGTGTGTGTGCTTGTGTGTGTGCATGTATGTGCGTGTTTTATCTTTCTTTTCTTTTCTTTTTTTTTTTTCGCCTCTGTGTGTGTGTGTGTGTGTGTGTGTGTGTGTGTGCGTGTGTGTGTGTGTGTGTGTCTGTCTGTCTGTCTGTCTGTCTGTCTGTCTGTCTGTCTCTCTCTCTCTCTCTCTCTCTCTCTCTCTGCTTTCCTCCATCCCACCTCCATTACTGAGCGTGAGAGTATCTGTGGGGGTATATGTATCAGTGCGTTTGTGAGTGTGTGTGCACGCGCGCTCGCCTACAAGCGTGCATGTGCGTGCATCGAACATACGCGAGTATCTGTGCGTCGGTATCGTGCACGCACGCACTGTACATCGGGGTTAAAGACTTCAGAGGATTTGAGGCCATTTTCCAAACTCTGGCAGCACAGAACTTGAAGACGTTGGTCACTGAAAGGTCAGGCAGAGGGCAGCGAGAGGTCAGTGCACTGAGGAGGTCACGCGCACGTGAGGATAAACTTTGGCCGGCCGTTGATGAATGAAGCGCTGGACGAAGGGGGGGGGGGGGGGGGGGGGGGGGGAAAGGAGGGAAGGAAGAAGTGGTGGAAGGTGGGGGTGTTAATTAAGGGTGAGAGGACACGACACCGTTGTCCCAATCACCGCCGCCGCCCCGTGTTACTGAAGTGAGCAGAACTGACAGGAGAGAGAGAGGGGCAAGGAAAGTGGTGATAAGAAGGATTCAGGAGAAAATGGAAAATGAGAATGATGGAGAGAGAGAGAGAGAGAGGGGAGAGAGAGAGAGAGAGAGAGAGAGAGACAGACAGACAGACAGACAGACAGACAGACAGACAGACAAATGAATGAAATGAACGGATGGATGAATTGATAGATTATTTATTCCTATCGGCCTCAACCAATCATGAAAAGATGTATTATGAACAATAGTTCGCTCTTCGCCGTGCCGATTCGAGCTAAGCCTACGCGAATTTTCAACTTAGTGCTTTTCTTGTTCGCTTTTCAGTCTCAGTGTTTTTTTTCCTTCCTTTTTTTTCTGCTCTCTTTTCGTGACCGTTGAACACGGTTAAGAGCGAAATGTCTTCCGTCCAGCCCGTTTTTCTAAAAAATCGGGACATCCCGGACTCGGCGGAAAACCGCGTAACAGGACTGGAGCTGTGTCTGGCTGCGGAGCGTACGGCAGGCAGTGGCAGTATCGTTGGTGCCCAGGACATCAGAGGTCTTTGGAGGATCTACCCAGCTACCAGACAGGCAAGGAACGATCTTCTGGTCAAAGGTATGACTGTCCGGAATACTCTGATCCAATTAGCCAACACCAATCCGTTTATTCTGAGAGAGGATTCCGGGGAAGAAAAAAAACTGCTACGAAGGTGTGGGTGCAGACATCCCTATGTCGGTAGCCAACAGTGAATAGAACACTCCTTAACTAAAATTGGATGTGAACTCCGATCTGATATAAAAATGAACGGTACAGGGATGCAGACAATAAACTTACTCGTTTCGAAACGGGGAGAAGATTCGTCTTCATAACCCTCCCCGCTAACCCTCTCGAAAAAAAAAATTAAAAGTAGGTCCATTCACTGCCAAAATTTTCCACAAAGAACAGAAAAATGTTATGAAATCCGTTGTTTGCTCAAACTGTCTACAGCCTAACCACCATGTGTCTGTGTGTGTGAATGAGGTTGTGTGTCGTGAGTGCAAGGAACCAGGGCATAAGAGAGGAGATGTCCGCTGTAAAGGCCGGCCAAACAGTCAGGTCATGGACAAGGAGAGTTTACCTCCCTCTGGTTCTCCTCAGACTCCTCAACCAGGCCACCCTGGAAGCAAGATTTCCGACCCATCCTCCACCTCTCCTGCCTCCAAATCCATTGGTAAGGGAGACACACGCGGCGGGAAAGGTAAGCCCGCTACCAGTGACAAAAAAAAAAATCAAAGAGAAAAGTCTGATCGAGGGCGGGCGGTTTTCTAAACGCCAAACAACCCTGCATTCTAGTATGGGCCCCCACTCAGACAATCTCAGGAACCGCTCAGAAACTCCAAAGCGCCAGCGATGTCGTGAGCAGGACAGCCCTTCAGCACCAAGAGAAAAACAGGCTAAATGCGATGCAGATACTGAAGAGGAAAGATCAGATGTTTCCGATTACGAAAATAACCTGTTTGAATGTCAGTGTCATTCTTGATTACGTGTCGGCATTTAGGCTTACTGTGTATTTTGGTCTTTTGTCTGTCTGTCCATTTGTCTGCCTGCCTGTTTTGCTTCCTGTCTGTCTACCCCCACCCCCCCCACACGCCCCAACAATCCTCCATCCCCCCCCCCCCCCCCCCCTCCTCCTCCCATCCATGTCGAGTATTACTTTCTCTCTCTCTCTCCCCCCCCCTCTCTCTCTCTCTCTCTCTCTCTCTGTCTCTCTGTCTGTCTGTCTCTTCTTGCCCGCTTTTCTTATTCTACAAATGTCTCCGTTTCCTCCTCTACGTCTGTTCTTCTGCACTCCCTCGTATTATCCCCCCCCCCCCCCCCCCCCCCCCCCCTTTTTTTTCTTTTGTTTGTTTGTTTGTTTTGTTTTTTTCAGATAGAAATGCCTTTGTTGACTTTTGTGGGAGCTCCGTGCTTCGTCTTAGTCAGACATTTATCTTTCTTAGTAGATAATGGAAAAGTTTAGAATTTGTTCTTTGAACTGCCGGGGACTAAAAAATAAAATGAAGCGTAATAGTTTGTTCAAATACTTTAAAAATCAAAAGTTTGATGTCATATGTTTGCAAGAAACTCATTTTGTAGAAAAGGAAACATCGCAATGGGAAAAAAGAATGGGGTGGAAGGATTTTTGCAAAAGAGGGTACGTCCCGAAAAAAAGGGCGAAGTTTATATGGTTTCCAAATATGTTAATGATGACATTGAACTTGTTTTAACAGAGGATCGCACTGTTGCAATCAACATTAAATTTGAGCAAATCCCGATCACCATTGTAAATGTGTATGCGCCTAACGATTCTATGGACAAAAGGCGTTTCTTCTTCACACAACCTGTATGTAAAACTGCAAGATTTGGAAGCTGAAAATATCATTTTATGTGGTGATTTCAACTGTGTCTTAAACAACAAGCATGATGTTATATCCGGAAATCCTTTTAATGAGGCCGAAGTTGAAGCTTTTAGACCTGTGTACGTGAGCTCTCTTTGACAGATGTATGGAGGATCTTCCATGAGAATGATCAAGAATATACCTGGAACCGCTTTCATCCTTTTATCGCTCGTCGTTTAGATTACTGCTTTGCTTCAGAAGATATTATTTCCTTTATTGCGTCTTGCGAACATTATACAGTCTCTAATTCGGATCATAAAGCTGTAGTCACACAGAATTAGAAAACAGCAAGTTCATAAGAGGTCCAGGGTATTGGAGATTTAATAATAGCTACCTCAGACATGAAAGTTTTGTAAAAAAATGTGAATGCAATAATAGATCATTGTGTAAATAATGAGGAACTTATAAATTCTGTTGATAAATGGGAACTTACGAAATCCGAAATACGTAATTATTGTGTTGATTTTGGCAAACGATTAGCTTGTTGTCGAAGAAACGAACAGTTAGAACTGCGAAAACAACTTCATGACATCGAATTTCGCATAACAAAAGACCCTGGAAATGTACGCTTACAGAATGATTTATTAAGTACTAAACATAAATTAGAACTACTAGATATGCAAAAAACGAGAGGAGCCCAAATTAGATCAAGAGTGAAATGGATTGAAGAAGGAGAAAAAAACACCAAATATTTCTGTAACCTTGAAAAAGTAAGGAAAAGAAAAAATGTAATTACTCGTCTTGTGTCAGATTCTGGGTTTACTACCACTGACCAGACCAAAATAATGGAAGAAGAGGTTACCTTCTATAGAAATCTTTACAATCAAAAGACTGACGTTGCAAATGTGACTGAAGCTACGCACGACTTTATTGCTGGAGAAGATATTCCTCGCCTTAGTGACACTGACTGCAACTCATGTGAAGGTCTTGTCACTGTCAATGAAACATCGTGCGCTTTACAAAGCATGAAAAACGGATCAGCGCCAGGTATGGACGGAATTACTGTTGAATTCATGAAATTTTTCTGGCCTAAATTAAAAGATATTGTAACCGCCTCATTCAATGAATCCTTTCAGAAAGATGAGCTGTCTTATACTCAATACCAAGGTGTGATAACACTAATTCATAAAGGCAAAGATCTGGATAAAGAACATCTAACAAACTGGAGACCTATTACCTTAACAAATACCGACTATAA
>JADBJO010000385.1:141429-143929 GCA_016801955.1 Conus betulinus
ACACACACACACACACGTATTCTCTCTTCCCCCTCCCCCCCCCCCTCTCTCTCTCTGTCAAGAACCTCTTCGTCCAGAAGATGGGGGGGGGGGGGGGGGGGGGGGGAGCGCAAGTAGGACAGAAGAAAGCCTGTGTGTGTGTGTGTGTGTGTGTGTGTGTGTGTGTATGTGTGTGTGTGGGTGTGGGGTGTGCGTGTGTGTTTGCGTGTGTGAGTGCGTGCGTCCAATTTGTTTCAGAGGTCAACAGTGGGCTTGCCCGGCAGGAGGAATTGGACGAATGGTGATGGGGCGTGGGGTGGGGAGTGGTGGGAAAGATGGAAAGGGGCACAAGAAGTAGTATTTTTGTTTGCAAAATGAAGAGCCGTCGTCAAAAAAAAATTGACAGAGGGAGGTGGGAGGGGAAGGGGGAAGTAATTGAATGAGCAGTGCTTTATGCACGCACCTTATCCATCAATTGGCTAGAGACTTCTTTCCATGACTTTCTTATTCAACCCGGATAATGCTGAAATGAGCTTCCTTTCTATTTTTTTTGACTGGTCTGTGCAACGAAGTGGGTCTATGTACTTCACCCTTTCCGACTGAATCCTGACATAACGGCCACTGCCAACCTGTGTGTCCACTACGATAATAATGAACACAGATATCTGAAATACTGGACGGAAATCCGGTCATTATAACCATTGCCAACCTGTGTCTGCCCACTACGACAATAATGAACACACGTATCTGAAATGCTGGACGGAAATCCTGTCATTATATGTATCATTATGCCAATCAGTGAGTACAGAAACGTATGCTGGCAAAAGATATAAGTGACTAAACATTCTGTGGAAATGAAGTCTGTTACTGCTTTGAACGTGACTGTAGTGCCGGTTCTGCCGTTAATTATCAACCGTTCTCGCTCGAAGCACACGTTACAAAACCACTGACATCTCCGACACCTTGATTTAGCCATACAAATCCAAAACCAAGCTCAAACAACTTCATTCTCACGTCAGACGCCCGGATTGTTTTCCATCTGTTATCAAAATCTAGCAACCTTATGAAGGCTTTGCATGGCAACTTTGTCCGTCCCTCTGGGTCACTTTTTTCCCCATAACGAATGCGTTAAATGACCAACGCCAAAAATTAAAAATATCAGTGCGCAATTCTTTCCCAGTGAAGGCGCTTTATCTTTACTTTTTTTTCTCGAAACAAGGCACAGTTACATGGGATGGAGGTTCGAACCCCTATAACCCTTCCCCAAGTCAGCCACTGCACTTTTATCGAGTAAAGTGTTTCGCGTGTCCATTTACACTAACAACCGTGCTGGTTCTTACTTCAACATTCTCCGAAGATTCGTCTGATACACGTCTGTCGCCTATCTATTTCAACATCTGGTCCTGAAGAAAAAGACAGAAATAAAGGAAGGAAAAGGAGACAGGGGACAAGACTGGCACTCCACACGCATTTTTTTTTTTTCAGTTCATGCGACAGTCAGAAACACAAGATAAAAAAAAGAAAGAAAAGAGCAGAAAGAGGACGGGGAGCAAGACAGACACTACATACACATTTTATTCAGTTCATGTGACAATAAGAAACACACGATGAAAGAAAAAGACAGAAACGAAGAAAGAGAGAGAACAGGGAACAAAACAGCCAGTCCATACAAATTTTCTTCAGTTCATGCGACAGAAAGAAACAGACAAGACTGTCTGTTGTAGTTGTCCCGATGTTGGAAATACTGATCATCACGTTGGTGTCATTGCAGGGTCCTAGTCCAAAGATTTGCCGTGGTCCAATGAACATGAAAATAAGGTGTCCAGCAGTCCACACTGCAGACATCGGCCCGAGGGATGACGGGAACGTGGGACTCAAACTGATGTCCACGAACGGAAGACAGCCAGCGTGGCAGTCCTCCGCCCCCGCCCTTTCCGACCACACACCCTCCCATTAACTCAAAAACTAACAATTTGACTTCAAATTTTCAAGAAGTAGGAACACACACACTTATACCCATGCAAGCACAAGTGCACGCACGCGCGTACGCACTCAGGGCGCGCGCGCGCGCGCACTCACACACACACACACACACACACACACACACACACACACACACACACACATACATACATACACGCACGCACGCATTGACGCACAAACGCCTGCCCCGCACCCCCCCCCCCCCCCCCCCCCTCTCGCCCGCCCGCCCGCGCGCACGCGCGCGCGCGCACACACACACACACACACACACACACACACACACACACACAAACTGCATTTTTTATCCTAAAGCTAAAAAATGCATATAAAAAAACCGCACTCAAAATTCGCGAAGGATTTGGTCTGAAGCTTCGAAAAAAAGCAATAGGAATGCATATGTATAAAGCAAGTCTCTTAATGACAGAAAGACAGGACACTGTGCACATCATTTCTGATACACTAAGCTAGTTTTAAACTGAAGCATACTGTCCAACTCGTCTTTGGTAATTTACCCCCCCCCCCCCACACACACACACAC
>JADBJO010000385.1:148929-151429 GCA_016801955.1 Conus betulinus
TCTCTCCTCTCTGTCCTCTGTCTCTCTCTGTCTCTGTCTCTCTGTCTCTCTCTCTGTCTCTCTCTCTCTCTCTCTCTCTCTCTCTCTCTCTCTCTCTCTGTCTGTCTGTCTGTCTCTGTGTCACATTTTCTGCGCTTTTCGATGTGAAATTCAATTCTGCATGCGATAATAAATCAATGGAACAACCCTTTTCTTTTCCATTAGAGCAGTCTCTGAAACACCTGGTACGATGCATGTCTGCAAAGCCGCAGAAGGTTGTTGTGACATTTACTCCCCCCCCCCACCCCCCCCCTCTCTGCTCTCTCTCTCTCTCTCTCTCTCTCTCTCTCTCTCTCATCTCCATCATTATCAGTCTCAACAGATGTCATATCATAAATCATACAGACTGTGACATTTGTAACTCACTCTCTGACAAAACTCTCTCTCTCTCCATCCGTCTCCCTCTACACCCTTTCTCTCCCTCTCATTTCCTGCCCCCCCCCCCCCCTCCCCCCTCAAACTGTTTATCTATCGGTCTATCTATCTAACGTCTATCTGTCCTTTCCCTCCCCTTTCATTTTTTCTTCTCATTTCGCTTCATGATGTTTTGTCCTCCCTTGAGAGAAACTCATTTGTAAAGGTGATAATAAATCAGTGGTACAGAAACTTTTTTTTTATACTATCAGTCTCTGATGTACCTGGTACGCTGTAAATAGGAAAACTGTCACATACTGTCAAAATAGTTCGTGTGTCTCTCTCCCTCCTTACCTCCCTCCCTCCCACCTTTCGTTCGTCCCTCCCTACCTCCTTCCCTCCCTCCTTCCATCCGTCCGTCCTTCTCTGTCTCCTCTTCCCATCTTCCCTTCCCACCTCCCTCTCCCTCTGTCCCTCCCTCCCCCCCCCCTCTCTCTCTCTCTCTCTCTCCCTCCCCCTCTCTCTCTCTCTCTCCTTCTCTCCACTTCCTACCCCTTCTTTTGGTTCGGGGAGCATATCGCCGGTTTTACACCCAACCAGTTCAAAGTTTTAAAATCCCATGTAGACATTACCGTGAAACTGATTGTCTTGCAATTGCAGGCCCTCGCGCATTCTGCAACGTTCTAATGCCGCACACGACATCACACGGCAGGAGAAACGAACTATAATAGCAGCAATGCCAACACTCACGTACATGATATCAGGAAAGGAAGAGGGGTTGAAGAAAACATTCAGAACACAGCGGGGAAAATCAATACTCAAGGTAAACACGCAATATAAACTGCTACGAGAGAGCGTGAGAGAGGGGGAGGGACGGGGGGGGGGGGGGTGGGGGGGGAGCGGAGAGTGATGCGAGTGAGAGGTGAGAGGAGAGACAGACAGACAGACAGACATATAGACAGACAGACTGAAAGCAGGAAGGGAGAGGAGAGAGAGAGAGAGAGAGAGAGAGAGAGAGAGAGAGGAGAGGAGAGAGAGAGAGAAGGAGAAGGAGGGGAGGGGAGGGAGGGGAGAGAGAGAGAGAGAGAGAGAGAGAGGGGAGAGGGAGAGAGACTGAAAGAATGAAGGGAGAGAGGGAGCGAGAGAGGTAGATAGGGTGGGAGAGAGGGGAAAGAGAAGAGAGAGAGAGAGAGAGAGAGAGAGAGAGAGAGAGACGGAAAGAGCGTCAGAGAGAGAGAAGGAGGAGAGAGAGACAGAGACAGACAGACAGACAGACAGACAGAGACGAAGAGAGAGAGACATAGAAAGAGAGCACAGAGACACATAGAGAAAGAGAGAGAGAGGAGAGAGAAAGACAGAGAGACAGGGAGGCGGAGAGCAGAAATGAGGGCACAGGGGACAGAGTAGTAAACAGCCCCTGCTAAAGCCTTCCCCTAAGGCAAGCACCACCACCAAGCAGCAAAGCCCGCGAAGATTGACGGACACATCAATCGATGAATCGATCCCCCATTCCACCCAAATTTTTATCCCTGACCCAGGAAGAGACGTTGAAGATCGATGGAGGGGGGGGGTACTGAAGTTGACGGGAGATATTGGATTCATTTAGTCGTAGTTGGTCATCTACGCTGATGATTTTTTAGATTCGGGGCATATTTTCAAATTTACGGTACAAGCGTCAGGTAAATTGGCCGCGCGAGAGCGCGCGCGTGTGCGTGTGCGTGTGTGTGCGTGTGTGTGTGTTGCGTGTGTGTGCGTGCACGCGCGCATGTGTGTGTGTGTGGTGTGTGTGTGTGTGTGTGTGTGTGTGTGTGTGTGTGTGTGAAAGCGAGATGGATGGTTGAAATGAATGGATGAACAACTGACAGCAGCAGGTAGATAGGTAGGTATGTTGGTAGGTAGGCTAGGCAGGTAGCTGTGTCATTTAGGTAGATAGGTTGGTTGGTAGGTGCAAAGGTAAGAAGGTAGGTAGGTAGGCAAGCAGGTAGGGTAGGTAGGTAGGTAGATAGTTAGATAGATAGGTAGAGAGATAGAGTAGATAGATAGATAGATAGATAGATAGATAGATAGATATAGATAGATAGGTAGATAGACAGATAGATAGGTACAT
>JADBJO010000385.1:156429-161429 GCA_016801955.1 Conus betulinus
TTTTCTGCAATCATCGTCTTGAAATCGGTCAATGGTTAATGTTCGTCCCTGCTCCTCTCTGTCTTCCTGTACTTGCGCACAGGTGCCCACAAATGTGTATATCTGGGTGAGAGAGAGAGGAGAGAGAGAGAGAGAGAGAGAGAGAGATTCTGTGTGTGTGTGTGTGTGTGGTGTGTGTGTGTGTGTGTGTGTGTGTGTGTGTGTGTGTGTTGTGTGTGTGTCCGCGTGTGTGTGTGTTTATGCTCCGCGCGAGACTGTGTTTATGCTTTCTCTCTCTCTCTCTCTCTCTCTCTCTCTCTCTCTCTCTCTCTTGCTCGCTCGCTCGCTCGCTTCCGCGCTTACACACACACACACACACACACACACACACGCGCGCGCGCGCGCGCGTGGACACACACACACACACACACACACACACACACACACCATACATACATACATACGCACGCACTCACATACATACACACAAGTAGTTCCAAGTTCTTATCCAGGTATTTATTCTTTAAACCCCCTTGTTGGGCATAGAGGATGATAAATTGATTTGCGAATATGGTAAACCAAGCGGCCTGCCGGCCACGTGCACAACAAATGTTAGTAAAATAAAACCGCAGAGGGATAGAATCAGACTTTGTTTCTAAACTTGATAAACGTAGCTTACTTTGACCAAACACACTTGTTTCCACTCACAAACGTTTCCGCAATGAAAACACTGAGCTTACATCAAAAGCGCGTTTCTACGTTAAATATTTTTTGTTATTGAAATATAAAATGGACTTCATAATCTAGCCCGTTTATTTCACAATAATTGCATGTTCTGTTTGGCTTTGATATTCCCCTGTGTCCATCCATTTCAATTTCAGGTTTATGACAACTGCTTCTAAGTCTACTCTATGCAAAACAGATATCGGGTAGCTGTGACATAGGTTGTTCTTTTCCAAAACGGGTCTTAAAACTTCTATAAAGCAATCATTTTATGCTATATTTTCCACACGCCATTTTCCTCACATTTCTCTAGAGAAGAATCAGTTTATATTTTTTTTTACAAATCAAACTTAGATTGAAGCCTTTTGTTACCTATCGAAAACCAAATCCATCGACAGTTATGAGATTTTGTATGTGACGAATCAACGGCGAGAAGAAAAAACCTTCTATGTGCAAAACGTCCAAAACTGTGTACACTTGAGTGGAATATTTCACCAAATTTTTATCAGAAAAGAGATCACACAAAAACGTTTATTATTCTAGCAATAAGTGAATCTGTAAGTGGACAGACTCCAGTTTACCATTAATCATATGAGACATGTAATTTTCAAGTAATGGAAACATATATTTCATGAATTAATCTGCGACAGTTCCAGAATACGAATATCTCCATTGCCACACATTTCAGAACTTTAGAGTAAAACAGGCACGGCGTGTATCTTTTAAAGCTGCAATAAGATGCTGAGGGGAAGGAAATTCTCGGGTTCTGTCCATCTTAAATGTCGTATCTGTTTCTTTCACACACACACACACACACACACACACACACACACACACACACACACACACACACACAAAGAGAAGAGGAGAGAGAGAGAGAGAGAGAGAGAGAGAGAGAGAGAGGGAGAGAGAGAGAGCGGAGGAGAGAGACAGACAGACAGACAGACAGACAAAGACAGAGACAGACAGACAGAAAACAGACAGACAGAGACACATGGACACAGACCGACAGAGAGACAAAAAAGGGGGGGGAGGGGCGCCGGGAGAGAGAGAAAGAGAGAGAAAGAGAGAGAGTGAGAGAGAGAGAGAGAGTGAGAGAGAGAGAGAGAGAGAGAGAGAGAGAGAGAGAGAGATGAAAGCACGCAAACGCGCACGCACGCGAAACACACACACACACACACACACACACACACACACACACACACACACACACACACACACACATTCTCTCTCTCTATCTATCTCTCTCTCTCTCTCTCTCTCTCTCTCTCTCTCTCTCTCTCTCTCTCTCATTTTCCACCCCTTCGACAACGCCAAAGCGACGATCAGGAGCAGCACGGAGCTCTATCCGGTAGGAAGCTCCTGGCAGTAGGACTGCAATAGTACGCTCCGAGTATGGCTGTGTGTAGAGACAGAGCCTGAGCAAGCGGTGAGATAGAGAGAGAAGTTTTTGTTTATAGCCCCACCGACTGCCAAGGGCCATATGAAGTCAACTCTCAAAACAAATTCACGCACGCACGCACGCACGCACGCACAAACACACAAACTCATTGAAAAGAGATTTTCTTCACACACACACACACACACACACCACACACACACACCCACACCACACACACACACACACACACAAATGGAGTCTTTGCAGTAGGATTGCGACGCAGAGGATAGGACAATAATCGTCACAAAGAAAAAAAGAAAAGTAACAAGCGAAAAAGGAAACCCTGAAAAGTCTTCTGTGCTGAGTGCGCGTGTCTCATCGCTTGGAACTATTTCAATTCAAATAATAATTTCTATATGTATAAGAGAGAGAGACAGAGACAGAGAGAGAGAGAGAGACAGAGATGGAGACAGACAGACAGACAGACCGAGACAATGACAGACAGACAGGCAGACGGACAGAGAGACGTATAAAAGAGAGTGAGAGACAGACAGACAGACAGACAGACAGACAGATAACAGACAGAGACAAATACAGAGAGACAGACAGACGGACAGAGAGCGAGACATAGAAAGAGAAAGACAGAGGAGAGAGAGAGAGAGAGTGAGGAGAGAGAGAGGAATAACTGTCAAGACTTTCTAAAATAAAGTACAGGCTAATGGGTCACACGGGAAGGGAAAGAAACGGGAAGGAAAGAAACACGGGGCAATAGAAAGAAAGGAAGAATTTTATTCTTTGTTTGAAAGTGAAGTCATAGGAAGACAGACAGACAGAAAGAAAGGACCATTTCAGACACACATCGTTTGTTTCTAATGTGTGTTTAACCTGGGTTTTGCAACCATGGTTTGCTGCGTATTTACAGCGTGACCAAGGAAAGCGACACTAACACAACTAAACACTGAGATCATCTTTAGCAAAACATCTGGTTTGCCACGTGTGGCGCTTCAGCAAGTAATCAATGCTTGCTTGACTGATCCAGCTGGGTTTTATACAGGGAAGGTGGGGTGAGAGAGAGAGAGAGAGAGGAGAGAGAGAGGAGAGAGAGAGCGGAGAGAGAGGAGAGAGAAGGAAAGGGAGGAGAGAGAGAGAGAGAAAGGGAGAGACAAAACAGACCACAGACAGAGACAGAGAGGGATAGAGAGAGAGAGAGAGAGAAAGACAGTGAGAGACAGACAGAGAGAGAGAGAGAAAAGAGACAGAGAGAGAGAGAGAGACAGAGACAAAGAGAGAGAGAAATTAAACTGGCTTAGAGTTTGCACAATCCAAATACAAAGAGATACAGAAGAGAGAGAGAGGGAAGGAGAGAGCAGAGGGCAGAGATGAGAGAGAGGGAGACGAGAGAGAGAGAGAGAGAGAGAGAGAGAGAGAGAGAGCTCTGTAAACACACCTGTGTACGACTAGAGGAGCGGTCAGCCTGGCAACGCAGTCACATGCATTGAGCTTTCTCCCCTTCAACTGCAGATACCGTTCAACAAACACCATTTTCTGCTTCTACCACACAGACTTTGCTCAACAAGCACTGTTTCTTGCTGCTTTCACAGTACACATTTCTTTCAACTCGCACTACTCTGTCCTTTTTTCTGCAATGATCATCCATGTAGCGTTTTCTACATACATCACTCACGCAACGTCACTTTCTCTAACGTTTTCAAACATACAACGCTCATGCGACGATACCTTCTCTAACGTTTTCTCCATACATCGCTCAGACAGCGCCCACTTTCTCTAACGTTTTTCTCCATACATCGCTCAGACAGCGCCACTTTCTCTAACGTTTTCTCCATACATCGCTCAGACAGCGCCACTTTCTCTAACGTTTTCTCCATACATCGCTCAGACAGCGCCACTTTCTCTAACGTTTTTTACATACATCGCTCAGACAGCGCCACTTTCTCTAACGTTTTTTAACGTACATCGCTCAGACAGCGCCACTTTCTCTAACGTTTTCTCCATACATCGCTCAGACAGCGCCACTTTCTCTAACCTTTTCTACATACATTGCTCAGGGTGCGCTACTTTCTCTAACGTTTTCTATATACATCGCTCAGGGTGCGCTACTTTCTCTAACGTTTTTGTACATACATTGCTCAGGGTGCACCACTTTAAACGTTTTCTATATACATCGCTCAGACAGCGCTACTTTCTCTAACGTTTTCTACATACATCGCGCTCAGACAGCGCTACTTTCTCTAACGTTTACTTCTTACATCTCTCAGACAGCGCTACTTTCTCCAACGTTTTCTATATACATCACTCAAGCAGCATGACTTTCTCTAACGTTTTCTATATATATATATAAAATATATATATATATATATATATATATATATATATATATATATATATATATATATATATATATATATATATCTCACTTTGGCAGCATGTCTTTCTCTCCTACTTTTTATATATACATCGTTCGGACAGTATTACTTTTTTCTACATTTTCTACATACATCGTTCAGGCAGCATGAATTTCTCTTATTTTTTTTTCTGTTTTCACCTTTCAGGCAACATTACTTTCTCCTACTGTTTATGCACACATAATCTATGCAGCATTATTATCTTTTTTTTTCTTTATACATCGTTCAGACATCATTACTTTCTTCTACGTTTTCTTTATACATCGTTCAGGCATCTTTATTTTCTCCTCCTTTTTCTTTTACACCTTTTCGGCAACATTATTTTCTCCTACTTTTTAAACACACATCGTTTATGCAGTATTATTTTCTCCTACTTTTTTCTTTTTACACCATTCAGGCAACATTATTTTCTCCTACTTTTTAAACACACATCGTTTATGCAGCATTATTTTCTCCTTTTTCTATGTACATCTTTCAGGCAGCATTACTTCTCC
>JADBJO010000385.1:166429-168929 GCA_016801955.1 Conus betulinus
AACAAACAACAATTCCATACACGCCCAACCCCCCCCCCCCCCCCCCCCCCCCCCCCCCCCTCCAACTTCAAGAATGACTAGAAAAGGAAGAAGGAGATCAACACAGGATGACAAAATGAGAGACAGAGACAGAGACAGAGAGAGAGAGAGAGAGAGAGAGAGAGAGACAGACAGACAACAGACAGACATATAGAACACAGACAGACAGATAGAGAAAAACAGAGACAGAGAGACGGAGGCAGAGGCAGAGATAAAGACACAGAACAGACACAGATATACAGAGACCGAGAGACACAGACATAGAGACAGACAGACAGAATAAATGAATCCGGGACTGAAACACAAAGAAAGACAAAAAAAAAAAAAAAAAAGAATGCCAACGAGAAGTCTCTACTCATCAACAAGATTTCATCTCTCCACCACAGAGAAGACACAGCTAGTCAGTCTGATTACCGTCTGGCTTCTACCCCTACCAATAGCGATTGAGTAAAAAGAAAACAACAAAATAAGATATATTGAATCCAGTTGATCATTCCGACAGTACGACAGCCAGCCAGGAGAAACACGGGGCGGCACCATGCAAGCTGGTCATTTCCTTAATGGGGGATTACGGACTCCCCATTATTTATCTTCAATCAGTTTTCTTTTTCTCTCCATTCTTTCCTCTCTCTGCACTTCCCCCCTTGGTTATCTACAAAGAGAAAAACGATCGGCAAATATTTTAATGAAATGCGGTGCACGTTGATAAATACGACTGACGAGACACACAGACACGCACAGGCACAGATGGGAAACACACACACACACACACACACACACACACACACACACACACACACACACACACATACACACAGACGCATGCTCGCGCGTGCACACACACACACACACACACACACACACACACACACACACACACACACACATACAGACGCCCGCATGCACGCGCGCACACACACACACACACACACACACACACACACACACACACACACACACACACACACACACACTCGCATGAACGAACGCGTGTGGCCATGTATTTCGCGAAAATGTCATACCCTTATCTCGCAGCATGCTTCCAGTAAACGTTCTACCGTTACAAACAAGTCCAAAAGCAATTAAAAAAAAAAAACGGGAGCATTTCGCAATTTCAAGTACTCCAATAAATCCACGCGCGCGCGCGCGCGTGCGTGCGTGCGTGCGTGCGTGCGTGCGTGTGTGTGTGTGTGTGTGTGTGTGTGTGCGCGTGTGCGTGTGAGAGAGAGATAGTGTGTGTGTGTGTGTGTGTGTGTGTGTGTGTGTGTGTGTGTGTGTGTGTGTGTGTGTGTGTGTGTGTGTGTGTGTTCACAATACTGTGATACTGCAACAAAATAAGATCGAATAATAACATGTAAAAAAAATCAATTCAATCATCAACAATCAACAAATAAAACTACATGAAGAGAAACTTGTTTTGAGATAGCCGATGGACCGTGCGATATATTCCATCATATATCCTATCCGAACACACATTCTTCTCTGCAGAGTGAGGAACAACTGATTCTTTTCAGTGTCAACGACAGCACCTTTCGCACCTGCCAAAGAGGATTCCTCATCCCCGTCCGTGAGTTGTCTTCCAATAACCAAAATTACGCAAAATCTGTTGAACCGATTTCTACGAAACTGGATGGAACGATTGAATGAAGCCCCCAAATGAATCGATTCCTGCCTGCAGTTCAGTCTGCTATGGGCTCAGTTGGGAAGCCTGGAACCACACAGTCGAGTTCCGTCTGCTTGATGGATGCGCTCTTGAGAGTTTTGCTCAAATTTCCTGACCAGCTCTGCGGGTGTCTGTATTTCTCGAACCTGATTGATACCGGGATATATTATGAAAGTAAGCGTGGAGTCAATCCCTGTCATGCAGTCTGAGACCAGAATGGAAATCCGCAGCATCATCTCCATCATCCTCATCGACCAGAGTAAATGAGTATCAAATTCTGGAGGCAGAAGACGGAAGCGGAAGGGAAAAGGCGAAAAGGACAATTGCTACAAAGTAACATATTTTCATGGCATACAAAAACTCCCCAGAAGTAAATCGATGACATTTCGTTTTTCCGTCCCTCGCTCAACTGACGGTTGTGAGTTCGAACTGCTCGAAGGGTGGGATTTTCTCAGCATGTCAATCTGTTCTGTCCAGCCGACATACACGGGTACCTGATTCAGTGCAGGGAAGGTTAAAGACGGCGGAAGGAGCGGGACGCCCTCCGTCTTCCATCATGCCGTGGGCTGATCACAGTGAACCTCTGACAGTTCTGTGCCACAGAGGCCGATAGGTTATGGACACTTCAACCTCTGACAGTTCTGTGCCACTTTGGGCCGATAGGTTATGGACACTTTCAACCACTGACAGCTCTGTGCCACAGGCGCCGATAGGTTATGGACACTTCAACCACTGACAGCTCTGTGCCACAGGGGCCGATAGGTTATGGACACTTCAACCTCTGACAGCTCTGTGCCA
>JADBJO010000385.1:173929-176429 GCA_016801955.1 Conus betulinus
ACAGACTCGGACAAAAGATTGCTGGGCCACAGGAATCGATTGCACTGTCACAGCTCTCCTCTCTGTCTGCTTAGTGTACACGCATCGCGGAAAGTCAGAGTGCCCACAGTAAAGCTTATCCAAGCAATGTACAGAAAAAAGGCAGTGTACATAGTCGTAATAGCTCAGTTGGTAGAGCTCCAGACTCGGAATCTTGGTGATCCTGGGGTTGCGGGTTCGAATCTCTGCCAGGCCGTTTCGGCACAGGAGGATTTTTCCTTCGGGGTTAACATTGGCTCTGACTCCATTTCCCAAATAGTCCTTCGAATGAGACTATAAATGGAGGTTCCGTGTGTGAACGCACGCATAACATCTTGCACACACGCTAAATCCCATCACTAACTTTCGGAAGAGAAGGCCAGTTTGGCCGTTGGTGTGGATGACACGTTACACATAGCATGCACCTTGTGTGAGAAATGGAAAGAATGAAGGAAATAAGGAAAAGGAGTGAACGATTTTGACTCGATGACTCAGGACATGACTGAACGAAGCGCCGGCATACTGCTCTTCAGTCGACATTACCCAGGTAGGCAGCCCGTTATATACACGAGAGTGTGGATTGTCAGCGCCTAGAACCTTTGGCAAGGCGCTTTAAAAATGCTTTGTTTGATGATGATAACAATAATAACAAAAATACAGAAAGAGTCTTTTCTGGTGCTCTTGTTGCTCACTCTGATACGTTCCTTTCCAAAGTACCTCTCTTTCCGCCTTCTGTCTCTGTCTGTCTGTCTGTCCGTCTCTCTCTCTCTCTGAGTGTATGTGCGCGCGCGCACGCGTGTGTGTGTGTGTGTGTGTGTGTGTGTGTGTGTGTGTGTATGTGTGTGTGTGTCTGTGTCTGTGTCTGTGTGTCTGTGTGTTTAATGTTTTTGTGTGTGTGTGTGTGTGTATGTGTGTGTGTGTGTGTGGGGGGGGGGGGGGGGGGGGGGGGGGGGGGGGGTGTGTGAATGCGTGTGAGTGCGTGTGTGTGTGGTGTGGTGCGCTCTCTCTCTCTCTCTCTCTCTCTCTCTCCTCTCTCTCTCTCTCTCTCTCTCTCACACACACACACACACCCACACACACACACACACACACACACACACACACACCACATACTATATATATATATATATATATATATATATTTCACACGCGCGCGCTCGTGATCACACACGCAAAATTCCATGAAAATAAGTCTATAATTCCAAATTCTACAGTGACAGGACATAAGATTCGAATGCTGGACAGAAAAAAATACAGACAAAAAAAGAAACGATTCTAAAAGGAAACAATTGTCAAAGATTAACGCCAAAACAAACAAACAAACACTGTCGTACTGTCTTTCCTAGATGCCACTCCTTTGTCCCCCTACCTCCCCTTACCTTCCCAACCCCTCATCCACCCACACCCCTCCTTCATCCTCCGCGTCCGCGCCCGCCCCTTTGCTCCCTCTCAATCTTAACACCGAAGTTCCATTTTTTTGTTAAACTGGTGATTGACACTTGTCCTAGCACACTATGAACATTGTGACATACGAAAGTATCTCGCATTGTGCCTGAAGGTTATGGGTGAAACTCTCTCTCTCTCTCTCTCTCTCTCTCTCTCTCTCTCTCTCTCTCCCCCTCCCTCCCTCCCTCCCCCCTCCCTCCCTCCCTCCCCTTAATTCAGTGGTACAGCGCCGTGTTCTTAATCAGCCGTTGGAAAGCCGAACCCCCGCTGAGATTATTATATAAAAAGAAGTCGCTGTTGCCGTCAACCTTAATTCGCCACCCTTATGGTGGTCCCAGTGTAGAATTAGACAGGTTGCTTCCCTCGTCCTGGAACTTTTCTGAGCTGTTATTCCAGTCTGTCGTTTCTTATCTGGTGGATGCAGGCGTTTAAAACTGACCACATCTCACCTGCGGCGGATGCTGCTTACTGGGCGGCCCGCCGACCATCCTCCATTCTCTTCTCTCCACCCCTATCCCCAGTCTCTACCACCCCCATCCCCATACCACTCCCTACCTCACCCACAGTTCCCCACCCCACAACCTCTCATTATCAAAAAAAAAAATTCTCCGATTTAACACACCCCCCTCCCCCCAGCACCTACTCTGAAGCTCTCTTTCAAAAAAAAACTTCTATGATTTAAATTTTTTCAGCACTAAAGCTACCGATACCGACTACAGGGAAAAAATGGGTGATGAGGCGCAAAGAAAGAAGACCGTGGGCGTTCAAAGAAAATGCAGCATGCCCGTTGATCACTCGACCACAGGAGGGCTAACGGACGATGTTCAAATCACAGATCAATCGACCACAGGAGGCTAACGGACGATGTTCAAATCACAGATCAATCGACCACAGGAGGCTAAACGGACGATGTTCAAATCACAGCATCAATCGACCACAGGAGGCTAACGGACGGTGTTCAAATCACAGATCAATCGACCACAGGAGGCTAACGGACGATGTTCAAATCACAGATCAATCGACCACAGGAGGCTAA
>JADBJO010000385.1:186429-206429 GCA_016801955.1 Conus betulinus
CATTTACATCCTCCTACACACCCACATTCTATCTCAGCAGCAGCTCCGCTCTTCTTCCGATATTTGTCTCTTCTGCGTAGGTCAGCGTGGCTTTGCGCGGGGGAGTGTACATGTCCAATGGTCTGATGAAAATATTACCTTTTTTTTTCTTTTTGGTCCTCCAATATCCCATTCTTCCACCTCAAACCCATCCCTTCCCTTTTTTCCAATCATTTTTCTTTTTCTTTTCCTTTCTCTTCTTTTTTTTTCGATTTTTTTTTTTCTGAGGCAGGCACTCCATCCTCCTACCACCTCCCCTCTTCCCCGATCCTCTCCAATTTCTTCTCTTTCATTTTTTTTTCCATTCAACAACTCTCATTCACCACGCAAACCTGCATGTTCTATTACCGATTGACATTCTCATGTGAACTTTATTTTTGTGTTTGATCCAGAGCGCCTGGGTTCATTACCGTGCTGATGATATGATTGCTTTTGACTGGATATGTCGGAAGAGTGGGGTAGGGGTGGGGGGGGGTGGGGGGGGAGTGCTGGGTGGTGGTTGTGGTCGTCAATGTTGATGGTGGGATGGGAATGACTGCATGATAAATCACGCCCACTTCACGTTGTCGCAGTCTGTATGAACGCATACAATTTATATGGAAGTGTGTTTTTGTGAAGCGCTGCTAGCCCTCTGGCTAGAAACCAGCGCTCTACACGTGCACATTGTTCTTGTTACACATGCGCGCGCGCACGCAGGAACGCACACACACACACACACACACACACACACACACACACACACACACACTCAATCACTTCGGGCGCGCACTCACTTCGCGCACCTGCTCACGCACACGTTTCGCTGCTCTTACCTCAGTTTTAAAATGTCATGTTAATAAAATAAATAAATGAATAAATAAAAATGTAAGTAAATGAATACATACATATACATACATGCATACATACATACATACATACATACATACATATATACATACATACATACATAACTGAACTACTCATATGAAAACGCCACTGTGGAAGTGTGTTACAAACAGATCAACTTCACTTTACATCTGCTTATTCAGATCTGCATATCTTGGATTTCATTTGGTATGGCCAAGTACCTTTCTGACATTTGTCAACCAAACGACGCCTGCATAATCATTCTAAAGCTCTCTTTTAAAGTATTAGAATATGGCAGTAAGTGCAAGAAGCCTCCGAAGTTGTTTTGGAATGTTCCATACATTTTGATTGACTAGAACACGTGATGGCTCTCGATCCATATACAAAGGATCACGCACAGTGATTTGTCGGCTAAGTCAGTTTACTCCAACATTCTATAACACTTCATAATTGTTGACTAGTAAAGCTACACCATGTTTCTTGAACTTCCGACTTGATGATCTATAAAATTAAAAGCTGACAAAATGAGAGTAATTAATGTTGTGTGGAAGAGGTGGAAAGTGAACTTATCTGAGAAGGATGTGTTTCTGTTTGTTTGGGGACCGCTGCAAAGATCACCGAGCACTGGTATGTGCATTTTCTGTTGTGATCAAAGACCTTGAGCTCGTAACCTGAGTCGATCTTTCCTCTGTCCAGATCAGTTTAGCGGGAGATCAGTCCTGTCCTTCCTTCGGCGTCCAGCTCAGGGAAGTGTGAAGGAACAGGAGTTCGATTCATCTCTATCGAAAAACAAGTGCTCTTGTGCACGTGTCCGTATCTCTTGACGTGTTCTGATGTGCGTATCTCTCTGTGTGTGTGTGTGTGTGTGTGTGTGTGTGTGTGTGTGTGTGTGTGTGTGTGTCTGTCTGTCTGTCTGTCTCTGTCCCTCTCTCTCTCCTCTCTCTCTCTCTCTCTCTCTCTCTCTCTCTCTCTCTCTTTGTGTGTGTGTGTGTGTGTGTGTGTGTGTGTGTGTGTGTGTGTGTGTGTGTGTGTGTTTACGTGCATGCGAACACGCGCACACTCCCCAGAATGTAAGTGTCAAAGAACAGAAGTTCGATCCATCTTAGTCACATGTCCATGTCTTTTTAAATGTGATATTGCATGTTTTATCATACGTCTCTCTCTCTCTCTCTCTCTCTCTCTCTCTCTCTCTCTCTCTATATATATATATATATATATATATATATATATATATATATATATATATATATATCTGTGTGTGTGCGTGCGTGCGTGCCTGCGTGCCTGCGTGCGTGCATATCTGTTTAATGCATGCGAACGCGCGCACACTCGCCAGAATGTTACAGCCGGCAACGACGAAGGAAGAGGCAGGAACTGAGAAAGAAGCATACTGGCAAAGAAAACTGCAGACAGGCAGACAGAGAAGAAGACGGCAGAACGTCACACGGACGGACACCCAAAGAGGTAAGCGAACGATACAAGACAGAGAGAGCTATTTAGCACATGAAATGTGATATAAAACATGAAGAGATACGGTAGGCGGGCATTAACTTCTGGCACATAAGGAGGAAAGATCACGTTGAACGAGGCAGCAGCAGCAGCAGCAGCCGAGAGAGCGAAGAGAGACAGACAGACAGACACAGACAGACATAGACAGAGAGAGACAGACAGAAACAGAGACCAAGACAGAGAGGCACACGGACAGACAGACAGACAGACAGACACAGACAGGCAGTGATCAGGAAATCAAACTACGACAGACAGACGGAAGGCAATCAAACTGCAAGCAAGCCAAGCCACACACACACACACACACACACACACACACACACACACACACACACACACGCACACATACACACGCACACAGATTCAGAGACACTCTCTCCACCCCCACCCCCACTCCACCCCTCCCCAAAAGACATTCGCATGCTTCCAGCGGACAGACCAGATTTAGTGGCAGTGAAGTCAGACATGACGATGTCTGATCGACACCGGTGTTTGGTTTTCATTTCAGGGGAGAGTTCACTGTTGTCAGCGTAAGATAGAACAGATCTTCAACTTTTTTATCCGTATGTGTGTGTGTGTGTACGTGCGTGCGTGAACGCGTGCATGCGCGCATGTGTGTGTGTACGCGTGCGTGCGTGCGTGTGTGTGTGAGTGCGTGCGTGCGCGCGCGCGCGCGCGCGCGCGTGTGTGTGTGTGTGTGTGTGTGTGTGTGAAAAAATGGGATGGGATGGCGTCGTGAGAACATGCGTGTATGTGTGAAAGGGGAGGGGGGGGGGGGGGGGGGGGCTGGAAGGAAGATGGGGATGGATAGGGAGTGTGCGTGGGGAGGGGGAGGAAGAGGGTGATGACGTGGGTGAGAAGGATGCAAAGGTGGGGGGGGAGGGGGACGGGGAAGTGGAAGTGTGTTTTTTTTGGGGTCTAACGGCATCTTACAGCTTATTTGTGTGTTTATTTATGAGCATGTATGCGCTAAAATAACTATGTGTACGCGTGCGCATGCAGTCTGTCCGTCTTTTTTTTGTATTAAACCCTGTGTGCACAGGTGTGTAACTCTGAAGGAAAAAAAAAAAATGGAAATCCTGCTGCTCGTCTTATGTTGATCATTTTCGTGGCAATGCGCCCATCGTCACGCGAACCTATCGATGGTTTTCCTGGACATGCTTCACACACCACAAAGTTCCCCGGGTCTCTAAAGCAGGACACGCACGGTTCTTCGAGGATTCAGAGAAATAAAGTGAAATTATGAAGAAAGTTAGTCGCCGTGAAATTTCGCTTCGTTGACTGTCATCTCCACGGAGTTGAGACAGCCAGGGTCAGTAAGATGTCCTCTCAAGACTAAGTGGTCATCGCTTGCTGGGGAGGACAGTACCGGCCACCTGACTGCCCAGGGCCGTCGATCGACTGTGTTGACCATGTGGCGTGAGCTGAGACCTATCCTCGGGACGCAAGCAATAAAATGTCGAACACTGCGGGAATCTAACAGTTCAGCGTCATTTTGCCAATATCGGATGATCGTCGGAACGACCGGTGACATTGCTGGGCGAAACTTGACATTTTATATTACTGTTTATGGCAACGGCATCGTAATGTATCGTGGCAAATAATCTGCTGTGTCAGAAGGCACTGACCAATCAGCATGCAGCATGCAGGCTGTCGTGTTCTGGTCACTTGCTGACAAACCAGCAGACGGCAAATAATTGTCGGACAGAAGTGGAGATTGACGGCGTTTGTTTGCACAGAATATGAGGCTGTGTGCATTGTTTTCCGGTTTCTTCGACATTAAGTAATCAACATAATTCAAAATTATCGGCGATTGATGGGCAGGTGGCTTTGCTTGGGGAGAGGTTACAACCAGAAAAAGAAAGAATGTCCTGTGCTGGCTTGCTATGATGCAAATGGCCCACTGCGCCTCAATGCAACAGCTCCTGTGGAGTTGTTATGTACAATCTTTCTCAATAAGACGGATGCTTTCCCTTCTCATCTCGACCCTCCTTTACCTATCAGTCACGGACTCGATCTCACAACTGATCTGCAAAGCAGAATTCAAGCTTTCAAGATAAGACGCACCGGAGAATCACGACCATCTAGCTCAAGTCTGCATCACGAACGACGACGTTGGTAACTGTGCAACAGCCGCCATCAGACCACCTGATGACCTCCTCTCTCGTCACAAGTAGAACGTGGAAGTGACACGGCCATGTGACATGATCTACGGGAGTTTTGAAGACCGTCATACCAGGCGCTGTCCCCGAGAGGACGAAGACGTGGCAACAGAAGAACAGATAGAATGACAGCACCAGGCAGTGGACTGACCTGCCGCTCGCCAGCACACTCTCGACAGCTGAGGACTGGTCAACATTTAAGATTCTTCGTTGAACAACGAATTAACTTAGGAAATCATTTCGGTTCTGCGTTGTTCCAACGCACAGACAGCATGCAAATTAGGAGGGACAAAGATCATCGCGAAATGGAGATAGACTGATGCAAAATGGAGACCGATCAATACAAAACGGAGATGGATCAATGCAAAGCGGAGTCCTGATGGAGGGAGCTCGTCTGATAGTCATCAGCATCCCATCCCATTTTACAGGTCAAAATTCATCGGATTTTGTTCTTGTCTGTTTCGCTGTGTTTTTACAGCGGCTTGCTGAGGCTCCGAAGCGCCATTGATATATCGTTTTCTTGCCGCTGATACAAATGTCTAAAAGCGTCCTTCTTTTTATGAGGTAAACTTAGGTCATTGATATAATTAATAGTGAGAATTATCTGTTGTTTTTTTTTTTTCATCCGTAATACATGTATTCTTCTTCTTTTTATTAGGTCGAGTCGGGTCACTGATATGAGAAATAGTGAAAATTATCTCTTTTCTTAGCTGCTAATACGAACACCCCGAAGCGTCTTCCTTTCAATAAGGTTAAATCAGGTCAATGAGAGCCCACTTGAACTAGGGGAGTCATGACAGTGTTGACTTTAAAAAGTCACCTGTCATTGCCGTTGTAAGATAGGCAAACTGAAAAAAAAGAAAATTGAACATGTTATAAGCACTGGTTTGCTGTTCAAACATTAATGTTTTTCATAACGTTGTATTGTTGTATTTACTTGCTAATAATGCTTGTTTCTACGTGAAAAATAGGACTCGAAACGTTACATTTACACTGTCTTGTACTACACAATATTGTATGCTTGGTATTGTATCGCACTGTATTGTGTAGCATTGTATTGCAATTGTATTGGATCGTTTTGCATCCACTCGAAACGAGCTGGAAAGTGCGGTCCAGGGTAAGACTCGCTGGTGGGTCGTTACTGGCAACCCTTGTCCCAAAAGGAACGACAGGCCATAGCTAAGATGCTGACCCCCTCGTAAGCCCCGTTTGTACAGATGTTATCACTACAGCCCCGCCCACCAGACAGGGCCTTTTTAGGGCTGTCAAACTATACGAAGAAAAAAATCATAACCTTAAAAAAAAAAAAACCCTGCACTCTGAAAAAAGCAACAAATCGCCAAAACCAATATGTGACATGGTAGCTAAACTATTGACATCCTTCCGGGTCAACCCACCTTGCTGAAGGACACACAATCACACTGGCAAGACCAAAATCAATACCCTGTTCATCAGTCTTGCATGTGCGCAAGATACTTGACAAAGAACAGATGTGCTCCCGTCATACGCAAAATGCACAGCAGACCTCGCCAACTTACCTCTGACAAACCCAGTGCACTCAGATGACACTGACAGAGACAAGATACGGCGAAGAAAAAGGATGTGGCACGACAGGGTTTTTATCATACAGCCAATCACAGTTCCCGAGCGCACGTGCACGTGCATAATGTAATCTACTGATAAGCCCCTGGTTCAGATGACGACTCATGAAAAAAAAAAAAAAAAACTTTGACAGATGGAGCATGATAGAGAGGGGTGGGGGTACGGGGTGGGAGGGTGGTGGTGGGATTCAGATATTGATGTCCAACCCAGAGACCCAGATAGATAGCGATCGGAGATTGAAATACGCGCTCGCTCGGAGTGCTTCCAGAATATGTGAGGGGTTTCAGATGCACATCACTGAAAGACAAGACCCTTTATACACACGATAACGATAACAACAACGATAACCGTTTCAAGGTTATTCGAACACGGGTGGCTGAACAAATGGTTTCATAGATATAATCGCAGTGTTAGAGACAGAAACCCAAAAGACGGCACTGTATTTGCTTATTCCCTGTCATTTACCTTCTTTTATTTCCTTTTTTTATTTCCCTTTCCGTTTTTATTGGAGATTACGCTACGTAAACGAAATATCAGGATGTTTACGTGTCTGTATGTAATTTGTTATTAACACTAAAATAAAAGTGAAAACAATCTCTCTCTCTCTCTCTCTCTCTCTCTCTCTCTCTCTCTCTCTCTCTCTCACTGACTGAAACCAATTTATTGTCAGATTAACTCAAAGTTGTACTTACACACACACACACACACACACACACACACACACACACACACACACACACACAGCAAGTTTTCTGGATAACTCATACCTAGGAGTCTTTTCAATAACACGATTGTCGGAAAAAGACCCGTTCCCAATTCTTTCTTTATCCGTCAGAAAAGTGCCAATAAACCTTTATTTATAAGATCTTTATGAAATGCCACTCTTTTGCTCTGAATTTCTGCCGGGTGGGTCATGAAACAGATCTGTTTTTGCCGTCAAAATATCAGGATCAATACATTTCATTCACAAGACATTCACCAACCTTTGCATCAGTCAGGTAAAAGCTGAAGCAGTATGTGTTACGTGCCGTGCCATACATTCAGCGCACGTGGGGCGCAGGAGCGTCTTACACAATTGGGGGTTACAAAATTATAGGTCACGGGGACAGCCTGAACACTGGGATCTGTTTTCTGATGGCTTCCTACGACGACAAGATGATCGGCACCGACTGACTGTTCCCATCAATGTATTCACCAATCAGAATGCATTACTATTTATAGTGCACAGCGAGTTTTAAGAAGAAAAAAAAGAAAAAGAGATGGCGGAACATAGAACAGTTTTCCTGTCTGATTTCTCGCCCACACGGCAACGTACATCCCCGTCTGCATCAAGATCAAGACGTTTTAAACAAAAAGACACCCAACCTGAGACTGGGTTGAAACTTCAAGTTTCGTTTTTCACCTCCGTCTCCGCTTTTACTACACCGATTGAACCTATCCTACAGGTCGTTTCCACTGTCCTGTATGTTGTTTGTCGTACCTGAAGAAAACATAAAGGTCGAAGCAGGTCGTGTTTTGTCTTTTAATCTGTTTGTCCATAATTATTGTCTTGCAGAATCATTATCAATTGTTTTTTGTTTTTTAATTGTACCCTACAGTGTTTACCTCTGTTCGTGTGGCAGGGCACGTGATTCGCCTAATTTGTGTAAACCGCCTCGCGATTGGTAGCCGACAGGCTCGCTCTTCATCTGATGTTCACGCTGGGTATCCGCTACGCTATCGCTGTCTCCAGCTCCGTGGTGGCCAGACAGACCTCCTCAGTACCGACTGAACGTTGCTGTCAACATCCACGGTGCTGTGACAGTCGACGTTGAGCTATTTTCGGCTCCCCTGCATGCCGACGGCTTCTAAGAGCGGAGAGGACGCTGGGGGAGAAGGCGCACAATTAAAAATCGTTGAAACTAAACGCAGACTGTTTTCAAAGGTCAAGACGAGTCGACATGGGTGTCCGGTTTCGGGGCGCGCGCTCGCGTATCGGATACGACGTGCTCTCTCCTGTATACCATCTCCACCCCTACCCTCCTTCTCTCCTCTACATAACCCCTCCCCCCTCTCTCTCTCTCTCTCTCCTCTCTCCGTCTCTCTCTCTCTCTCCGTCTCTCTCTCTCTCTCTCTCTCTCTCTCTCTCTCTGAAAACTTGTAAAATGTCAGAGGCGGAAAACCCTGACATGAATACTGTAGATATCAAGTTTCCTGGCAGTCGACTGCGGGAGGTTATGAACTAAATTACGAGTCTCAGACGACAGAGAAGAAAGGAGAGAAATGATGGTGAAACGATTCAGCACGAGAGTAGTACGTTCGCCGGCAGTCTTTTGTGTCAAGCCTGGCAAACTGTTCAGCCAGCTGCATAGACGCACTGATAATACACAGGATGCAACAATGCGGCAATATGAACAAAAACCAATGCGTCAATGGAGCAGTCTGGACGACAGTTATTACGCTTTTTACACAGAATGCCGCGCTGTTACATTTTTCGTAAGCATTGCTGCGTTGTTAAATGTTTACGTTGTATCAAAGAGCTGGGTCGGGCAGTGAATTGGGATATCCCTTACTCTACACTTCAGCATTGCGCTGAAACTACCAGAATGGCTTTGAATTGTTGTGGGAACTGATACGATTTATCATTATGAAAATTCCCCTGATATTATTCATCAATCAAACGACGTTTCTGTTCGTGTACCATTAGCTGACCATTCGGCAGTGTCAATTAGCCTGTGTGGCCTTTCATGAATTTTTAGCACAATTATTCTGCTTTGTTCTGTTGTTAGTTTTTCAAACTAAATTCTAAAAATAAAACACACACAAACTGTCCCTCTCGCAGAAATGCCCGTCATAGGCACCCTGAAATCGACATTCAGAAGTGGAGCAATCTGGTCGCCAACTCACAATTTTCAACCAATCCTCTTTGAAAAGACATCTAAGCGGTTTTTTTTTTTTTTTCTTTTTTTTTTTTTTTTTTTTTTTTTTGTTTGTTTGTTTTTGTTTTTTTGTATCTTTCGTTCCTTTGTGATACTTACAGATGAAATATCCAAGTGATGCCAAGCACAATTTCCGTCTTTCGATCCTTTGTGATACTTACAGATGAAATATCCAAGTGATGCCAAGCACAATCTTCCGAGAAAATACTTAAGCCGCCAAGATGATAACGGTAATATTGAAAAAAAAAAAGTGAAGGCTGTTTCACTATGACCTGTACTCCCGGTAACACTGAAAAAGATGTTAAGGCTGTTTTACTATGACCTGTATCCCGGTAATATTGAAAAAAAAAATGTTAAGGCTGTTTTACTATGACCTGTACTCCGCGAGTTTAGGCACATGCATGAAATTACCGATTACTAAATCGCCTTGAAACTTGCCACATTTTGCTCTAGGTGACCAGAGTTAATATTTCCAAAATGGACGCCTCAGACAAACGATCCTCTCGTAGAGTCAAGAAGAAGATAAGGCTTTCCTGTGGACAAGACTACAACCTCTGCCAGAACGCCTTCAAGAGGCACACAAGCTTACGACGTTAGGATAACGCCAGATGACGTGTCCACCTGGCGGCATACATGTCCCATGAAAGTTTTCAAGTACAATATGAAAAAAAGCAGTGAACCCAGAAACTCGCACAGGGGGTGGGGGGGGGGGGGGGGGGGGGGGTGGGGGGGGGGGGTGGGGGGGGTCTATGGGCAATCACACGCTGCACAACACGCTTCAGTTCAAGACTATATTATACTGTGACCGAAACGTGCGCGATGATCCTTCTCTCGGTCTTTGTCTAATTCTTGGTATCCAAACGTATTCAGACTTTTGCGCGTGCGTGCGTGCGTGCGTGTGTGTGTGTGCAGCGACTAAAAGTGTACTTGGCGAACTTTCAAAGAGCATAATATGGGCTGGCTTGCTGCTGGATGTCGTCATTTGTCTTTCGTTCCCGCTATGAGATGCAAAAGAAGCCCTTTGTTCTCCAACACCTTAATATAGGATCATAATTCACTCAGAGGCGTTAGGTCTGCGTAACAGGCTATACACCCTACCGTGCCACACACAAAGAATTACCAAGGGAAGTTATTCAACGGGGTTTCCTCTTCAAAACCCGAGAGCATAACCTCCCATTGAAAGACGGCACTTTTGTGTTACATATGAAGCCTGGATTCCTTGAAACATTACATATGTCAACTTCCCTGTTGATGTCATCTTTATAAAACACTGGGGCGTTTTCTAATCCAATTCACTTTGATCCTTAACAGAATGAAAACACAACAGGCAGAAATCTTTTTGAAGGTGAGTGAGCGGCAGTGTTTTCTGGCGGGATGAATTTCTGACGAGTTGCACCTGTGCAAAGTTTTGTAATATCGTTCCGTTTGTTAGTTACGAGATGACACATTCGTCGTCTCTTAAGGGACCATGGGTTTATTATTGCATTTAGATACGTCTACTTGGGTTTGTTTTTGTTTACTCCCTCTTCATGCCAAGTTGTCAGGCTCCATGTCCGCTATCTGTTGGACAAGAATCAATTATTGTGAAAGCATCGATTCCGACACCGACATGGAAGATGGGTGTTGAAGTGGATGAGACTGTGCTGTCTTACCCCTTGCCTTTTCTAAAGCCTTGGTTTCAACCGTGTGTGAGCGTGTGTGTGTGTGTGTGTGTGTGTGTGTGTGTGTGTGTGTGTGTGTGCGCGCGCGCGCGCGCGCGCACGTGTGCTTCGCAATGCTATCATAAACCAAGCAACACATACTATCTTCCGCTGAACATGCACGCCGCGCGAAGTATTCACATTTGGCCAGCAGCTACCTAATTCATCGCTGACCCAAAGTAGTCCCCTTTCTGCCTCTCCTTCAGTAATGAAGTCTCCAAACACAGCTTTACCCACCGTTTCCCAGACAGCAGACCAAGCATAAAGACGTCCAGCTAAAACCAGCAAAGACGCAGTGAAAAATACCACCGTAGATCAAATCGATAATGGGAGTGACAATGCCGACTGTTGTGCCCACCAATCAAAGAGACGGTACTATTTTGGTTTTTGCATGAGGAGAAAACAGTGGCTAAACACAATCAGAAAAATACTTCCTTTCAAACCTTCGGCCATTCAAGACAACATTTATCATGTTTCTATCAAACATGAAGTGAACTCCAAATGGACAGAAGCTATTTTCAAAACTAAACTGCTTAAACTTTTTCATCTGTGCACGTTGTAACCCTTTTCCATCGGAGAGGGAAGTCGATTTTTAACGGACAGACGCTAAATTCAAAACTAGATTGTTTGAACTTTGTTTTTCATCAATCTCTTTTTTTTTTTTTTTCATTAACAGCAGTTTATACGTCGTCTAACTATTCGCCGAATTTTGTTAACTTACTTGCGATTGGCAGATACAGCCGCCGCCGGCATTCACGTGCTGAACAGCTGTAAAACCGGGGTTCCAACAATTTTATGTTTCAGTCGCGCGCTAAAGGCTCCAGAACCGCCGTTGAAGTAGGTACCTAGGTTCCAGTTAGAAAGTGGCTTGAATGAGGCAGAGTTTAGGGGAGGAGGAGAGCAGAGGAGGGATCGAGATTGATCGAGCTGGAAAGGGAAAGGAGTAATGGTCTTATTGCCTAAGTCAGTGAGTCAATTTCTGTTTTTTCATTTGATCTTATGTTTGATTCAGCCATTCCAGCTGTATTGACTGACTGACTGATTTAAGGCAGTTATACATATCCTTACTGTTTTCGTTGAGTTTGTTAGTGGTGTGCGTTTAGTTAAGTTAGTTCATCTATGATTCGGTTCGTAACATGACAGACTTGAGTAGCTGACTGACCCATCTATTGGTCTGTTTACTTACTTATTGGGATATTCATTCATTTGCGTATCTAACTACTTACAAACATGTTTCTTACCTATTCTCTCACTTATTTACAAAGACCTACTTTTGTATGGTGATAACGACGCTTGTATCATACGCATACCTGTTACGATTCTTCTCCGTTTTTTCCCCCTAGTAACATTCCATTAAAATAAAAATGAAACCGCACAGAAAAGCTCTGGGGTTAGTTACGGTGGCATGATAAGAAAGAATGACTGTGGGTCGCATGATTGAATGTCAGCAACGGGAATGCATCATTGATGAAGCAGCTCAAAAATGAGCCGATCGATGCGACGTGTGGCTGAAGAACTAAAATGTTTGTTTAAGCTTATTTGAAGAGCCCCTTTACCTGCACTGCTGAACCGTAAATATAATGCGGTCCATACCAACTGTCTATGCTAAATCGCAGTTCGTTTTCCGATTTGTTATGAATTATGTTTTGCATTTCAAACGCTGAATACGGTTCTACTGAAAAAGATGAGCACTAACTGGGGGGTAAAAAACCTGTTGTAAATACCACAATACGATCCAAATAACCTCCACCCCTCTCGTGCTCTCCACATTCTATTCCTCCGCCCCTGCCTCCTAGCCTGGTCGACAAAATCGACCCCCGTCTACCAGAGCGGAGAGAGTATAGTCAAAATTTGTTGAAGGGGAAAAGGTGCGGACACTGGGCTGAAGCGAGTAGGCTCGGCTCGAAGCTGTTCCTTATGACTTCATGATTATCACACGTCTCCTGGTTTGTAGACACGCTGCCTTCTCTCTCTCTCTCTCTCTCTCTCTCTCTCTCTCTCTCTCTCTCTCTCTCTCTCTCTCTCTCTCTCTCTCTCTCTCATTCTCTTCTAACTGTCTTATGTCCATGTCCTTATCGTGGCACTCTGGTTCCCACACTACTCAATCCGGCTCAAGTCACAGAACAGCCGACGTAATGCAGTCCACATGGTGCAGTCTACATCAGGTCAGCACGTGGCAATTCGTCAAAGACAGGTCAGCACGTGGCAATTCGTCAAAGAAGAGACTGGAGTGCTGTCGAGTCACTTCGATGCGTGTTCAGTGGTACTTTTCTTGGTCCGACATTGGCAAAACACCACGTATCCACCAGCCCTCGACAATAATTCATGCCTAATCAGTCGCAGAGCCAGTGTAAACTGAGCATCCTCTTCTGGAGGGTGCGAACACGACTCTCCAGAACGACATCCCTGGGAATTTGCCGATACCGACATGAACTCAATGCGGGCATGGAGGAGGAGAGGATATGGACACCGACATCATCGTCAAAGCCTGACAGGAATGGCCAAAGAATTTGGGACATTTTGTAAAATGCTGATCAATGACGATTAGGATGAAGATGATGGTAGAGCGTACCATTCTGGCCTGAAACTGCTTGACAGGATAGTGCTCTATTACACTTCATTTTGTAATTATACCGGCAGTCAAACAGGCGCAAAGAATACAGAGACTAGCAGTGTTGGTCTGGAATTTTGCGCAGCACTCTCACCACAACTCGACCGTGTGGTTCCAGTTCTTCCCATCTGAGCCCATGTTTGGCACACTTAACTCTGGACGGGGCTGGCCAGGGCCAAACAGAAACAAATGATACTGATGGGATCCGAACCCCAGACCCCCCCCCCCCCCCCCCCACCCACGAGTCCGGGACGCTGACAACTACACCACGATTGCTGATCTCTCTAGCATTTTCACTCTGATGATACCTTTTAATTGAGTTGCTTGAAACTTGATGGCGCCCATCCAGTCTCCTCCAAATACGGTGTGTCACACTCGCGACTTCTGCTGCAACCCTAAGCAACTCTTGTGGTGTACACAAAGCCATAAACGTCAGGAAGCTAATCAGGCCACAACCTGGCGGGGATACCCCTCTGCCCATGAGATATGTACGTGATTTCAGCAGCTGCCTGTTTGAATTTAACACCCTGTCTCCCGTGAATGGTAAAACATTGAGTTGGGGCAGAGGGGCGTGTGGAAAATGGGGGGGGGGGGGGGGGGGGGAACGGCTGGTGGGATGGGGAGCGGAGGGAAGGTGGGGAGAAGCACGATCCGTACTCCACACAAGATCTGATGACCAAGAATGGAATGTGGGAATGGACAAAGTATGATGTGTGTGTGTATATGGGGGGAGGGGGGAGGGGGGGGAATGATCATGGAAGGAATGGGGAGGGGGAGTAGGGTGGAGGACAGACGGCTTTCAAACTGAATCGGTGGGTAGCCGACAAAGCTATGACGGATTTTGTTTATGTCTATAGTTTGTTTCGTTGTTTTGTTTGTCCTACCAAAGTTATGATTTCTCTGTTGTTGTTCACGCTGCTGCTGCTGGTTTTGTTACTGTTGTTACTAACAAAGCTATAATTTTCTCTGTTGTGTTGTAATAGTTGTTCAACAGGTTTTTTTTTTTTTTTTTTTTTTTTTCAGGACGGAGCGGGTAGTGTGTACGAAGGGAGAAAAGGGGGTGGTTAGGGGGGGGGGGAATGGGGAAATGAAGGGTATGGGGGGTAGAAGGAGATTAAGAATCTCCGTGAGCTCACAGTCCACTGCCTCTGAAGCCAGACCGAGCAGTGCAGTACTCCACCGGCAACATCCCTGCGGACTGTAAACATCATGTTGCTGCTGTTCCAGCCCCAACCCGAAAGCTGTCAGCCGTGGTTCTGATCGGTGCTTCCCCCCCCCCCCCCCCCCCCACACCCCAAAAAAAGAAAACGCCAACAGGTGTAAGGGTTCCTATCAAGCCACATGACTGGAGAAGATACCGCCTTGCCGCTAGGGCATGTTGGTGGTTTTCAGGAGCTGTTTTAAGGAAAATCCAACCTCACAGTGACTGAGCATAATTATATAAAACAAAATAAAATTTCAGTGGAGGGGAGGGTACGTGTGTGTGTGTGTGTGTGTGTGTGTGTGTGTGTGTGTGTGTGTGTGTGTGTGTGTGTGTGTGTGTGTGGGGGGGGGGGGGGGGGTGTCGTGCGTGCGTGCGTGCGTGTGTATGCGTGTGTGTCTGTGTGTGCGAGTGTGTGTGTGTGTGTGTGTGTGTGTGTGTGTGTGTGTGTGTGTGTGTGTGTGTGTGTGCGCGCGCGCGCGTGCGTGCGTGTGTGCGTGTGCACGAGCTGTATGTGTGTGTGTGTGTGTGTGTGTGTGTGTGTGTGTGTGTGTGTGTGTGTGTGTGTGTGTGTGTGTGAAGGGGGATGCGGGTTTGAAGTGTGGGGATAGACGGGAACAGGGAAAGGGGAAAAAAGGTCAGGGATAGAGAAGGGAGAGAGGGATTATTATCGTACAAGACCTGACGAATGAGGGTGGGGGTGAACAGAAGGGGTGGTGAGAGAAAGGGGCGGGTGAAGCACGAACGACCCGCAGACTAACTAACAGTAACTAACCGACAACCTTAAGACGCTTCGTGCTTTGCTGACAACATATGACTTTTTTTTCCTTGATTTTTTTTTCAGAACAGGGCCAGGACGCAGGAACAGGAAAGGAGGGGGGGGGGGGGGGGGGGGGGGGGGGGGGGGGGGGAGCGCGTCGTGATCCCGATAAGTCAGTAACCTAATCCGTCATCGCCTGTAGAGAGATACACGGACACGGGTACTATGCCACTCTACCGGCAAAATTCCTAGTGAAATCTATAATGTCGCCACTCTTCCAGCCCCCATCTCCGCGACAGTCAGCGGCTGTTCTGATTGGTCCTCAGTCACCGTGTGAAAGGTGTTGACACTTTCCAGACAGAGGTCATTAAAGGGACGCCATGACGTCATCAATCCTGGGGACACGCCCTCCTGGTCTGGTCTGCGGACAGCTAATCACCGTCATCAGCAGCACGGCGTGTTCTGAATTTCAGAAAAAAAAAGTTGTCATTCCTGCCCATCCCCCAGCCCATCAACTCTCCTTCTTCCCTCTCTCCCTCCCTCCCTCCTCCGCTTCCTCCCGCCTCCTCCTATACTTCCTTCTTGTCCCCTCACCCTTTTCCCTCAACCGACGTCTCAAGTTCCAGAGTAAGCCAACTCTTATGTATCTGTGTAGAAGAAAGTCGCTTTGTTGATGGTATTTATCAAGTCCTGTCCCAAACACTCTCCGCTCAACTCCCTGCCCCCCTCCCCCCTCCTCAACCAAAGCCTGCAACAATAATCCATGGCTGGAATTTTCTGATGTATGTACAGAAAAGTGGGAAGGAAGGGAAGGAGGTGGGGCGGAGGAATGGGTACGCGGGAGAAGGGGGTGGAGACGGAGGTGGAAAATAATCTCAAACACGTTTATAAGTGAATGCCTCAGACTTGGACGGAACGAACTGATGTTGACATGCAAACCACCGTGGTTAACGTAGGAAGCTTAAAGATCGCGGGTTCGAATTCCATCTACCTGTAACTGTTTTTTATCTGTCCCTTTTAGCTCCTATTCAGAGTTGTGTGTTATGGACTCTAAAAAAAAAAGTCGGAACAACATAACTGAGTTTCATCAACCAAAATGGATATATCTCTAAAAGTGCTATATCAGTATTCTAGCAAACACAACAGGTGTCTGTATTCCTTGGGCCTGGCTGACGACGGGATATATTAATATAGAAAGCGAGCTGTCATTAAGTCTCAGAGTCGGACTCAACAGTGTCATCCTCCTTGTCTTCATTGGATATTAAAAAAAAAACCTGGGGAATGTAATGATATTGATCTGGCCCAAATGGAAAAGACGATGATGTGTACTTCTGAAACGGCGAACGAACGGCGACAATAATCCGCCTCCACCCCCACATTATTTTGCGCCTGCTATCTCATCCCCGTCTCCTTTTCTTATCCCACCACACATAATTGTGACACATGTTAAACCGAGTTTCCCTCTAGCATGTAATCAACGATCAGAGGCGCAGAGTTAAATGATAACGGTTTGAAGTCGTTGTAGCCATGTAATGTGTAAAACCACACTCTCGATCGTTCTGTTTCTTAAAATCCTTCAGTAATAAGACTGGGAACATTTGGCCCTTGTATCTGTCTTTAATCTTAGTTGTATCATACCTTGGTCGAAAAAGTCCTATACTTAAAGAGAAACAAACAAACAACGAAGACACGTATCTACACTAGTCACAGAGTTCATGAAATGACAACTGAACTAGTGACATTTTTAAAGGCAGATACAGCTAGGCCGCACCAAGACTGCTGGGCATTCCCTTTTACTTTCATGACAGTAAATTGTGCTGCATTTTTAAAAGGCCAAATAGCAAAAAAACACAGTACAAAACTATTTTGTAGTTTGTTTTGCCTATTTTGAAAAGAGACAGCTAGTATCTTTTCCCTGAAGTGCATACAGTCTCACATCATAGATGCCCAGCTTTGTCATTCTGTCTGCCTTGAATACCGCAAGAGGAAAGAATCTCGGGTGCCTTACGTTTACTTGTGCCTCTTGCAGGTGGGATAGTTTGCGGGCCATCGTAACAGAAGATGAACAGGTAGAAAACAGGATCAGACTCATCCTGAATACCACTCTCCTACTGTGATGGAGTTTGACGACAATTTAGATGCCAGATTATATACAATATTTTTATGAACACTGTCTTGGATCACTTAGAAATGTGGGCCAGATTATATACATTTTTTATGAACGCTGTATCTAGAACACTTAGAAATGTGGGTATAGTACCATTCTGACTTAAGTAACGTGGAGATAAATAAGGAATGGGGTTTAAAAAAACTGTCATTATTTCTAAGAGGTTTCATCACGTGCAGATGATTGACTCTGGAGGTATGCAGTTCAAACACATTTCTTCAACTTCATCAAACTCACAAGACTTGAAATGCTTTTTGTCAAAAGCCACAAAAGCTGGACAGTCAATGTAGGGGTCATTCACGAGCGCAAACACTCGCTCGTTGAGGACAGTTTGGCCTTGTCTCCTTTGCAACAAATAATGCCATGAGAGTACACTTCCTTTGAAGGCTTTCGACTTGTTACAAAAATATGACCGTCTGAGAGTTAACGTATCCATAATAACGAAGCAAGCAAAACATTCGGCATTAAATAAGAAAATAATTTAAGTTTAACAGTACAACTGATTATTTTTACTGGAGTAACGATTACCCCTAGTTTTCTTGAAAATGGCATAAATACATTTTTGCTCTAAAATGGACCTGAAATACTGATGAAGTGAAAAGCTGACATACAGCATTAACTAGTAACGACGACAGTAGCTAAACCAGCACCTCAACAACAAACAACATAAACAACAGGAAGAGGTGGTATCCATATCACCAGTGGTAAGACAAAGCCATGCTGATGCCAGACAACTAGACCACAGGAGCTGAACTTCCAATCGAATTAATACGCGCATTTTGTAGACGACCCCCACCCCCACCCCATCCCCATCGACTCCTTCCCTCCGCCTCTTTTAAAAACAGGGGGCGTGAAATGTTAATCATTTCCATTCCCGCAGCCCGACACAAACATGTCAGTCACATTCTTTTTCCCCATTTAGCGACCTCTTTTACTTTGGTTCAGTGTGTTTATTTACAATGAAGGGACACGCACAGGTTGTGTGGGGACAACCTCCTATACAGTGCACAAACAAAGCACTGGTGACAATCCATTCTTAACGCTTTACAAACCACGGTACTCGTGAGAACCCAGACCTCTACCGAAGTGGAAGGGATCCTGGTTCCGCCCTCTGATCGGGATCCGTGTAGCAGATCCGCCCTGAAATTTCAGGGATCGTCCTAGGGCCACGTTCCATTCCGCTACCGATTTTCGTAAAATCGGATCAGTTCTTGGTGAACGGAGGCCTGTGTCCGCCTCTCAATCCGGATTCGTACGATCCTCACCAAACATGAACGGATTCGTTTTGGGGTCACATTTCATCTGTCCACTAAGTTTCGCTGAAAGAAAGGTCGTGCAGTTTTTGCATCATCTTGTCAACACGTACAGATACGGGTGAACATAACAGCTTCCATGGCGGAGGTAATGAAAAGGACTGTAAATCTTATGGGAAGCGAGAAGGCTCAAACAGTCAGTAAAACACAGTGTTGCTTCAGTACATGTTGTAACAGAACAGAGCGAACAAGTCCAAAACGGATGTGTAAATGTCCTTGTACATGGCAGTTCACTGTGAATAAAAACAATCGGCTGACACAACACCCTCTGACACTGATTAGCTCAACACCAAATAATACAACCGTGTACCAAAACAAACGAATGGAAAGGTTACATTCTCCTGAAACGGACTCGTGCAATGAAGAACAAGAATCTGTTCTCTTGGCAGGAGCAAGGGGGAGAGGGGGGGGGGGGGAGCGGATGGGGAGAGGAGGAGGGAGTACAGGGGAGAAGAGGGTGGTGGCGGCAGGCTCCAGTTACGTCCCTTGCTCCCGTCTGTCGCTGCGGCAATGACAGTGATCAACTAGTCATGATAACCATTAGAAATACGTCACTTGATCTACTGCAAAGATATAAGATGTTCTCATCACCACGGGAGCAATTCCCTGTTCATAGCCATCCTAAAACTGCCTGTCATGGACATTTCTTGAGACAGGGGAGATAACAAGATAGAAATGCACGAACCGATTTATGATTTATGATTCAAGATAAGAAAGGTTACAAATCAGATGGAAATATATGCTCATGGGCGAAAAATATCTATCTGATGTCTACCATAATGTGGGGGTAGGAGAGAGAGAGGGAGAGAGAGAGGGGGGGAGGGAGAGAGAGAGGAGAGGAAAAGAGAGAGAGAGAGAGAGAGAGAGAGAGAGACAGACAGACAGACAGACAGACAGACAGAGGGAAATGATATAAAATCACACGTTTTGCTCACATCACTGTATGCTTAGATGTAGCAATGTACCATGATATGGAGAGAGAAAGAAAGAGAGAGAGTGTGTGTGTGTGTGTGTGTGTGAGAGAGAGAGAGAGAGAGAGAGAGAGAGAGAGAGAGAGAGAGAGAGAGAGAGAGAGAGAGAGATTTAAAATAACACATTTTTCTCACATCATCTTCTGCTCAGATGCAGAGAGAGACTTTCCAACTTTCGATAATCTGATCACGGACTTCAAT
>JADBJO010000385.1:211429-226429 GCA_016801955.1 Conus betulinus
GATGGTTTCGCACACAGTCTTCTATGGGATGGTTTCACAACAGTCTCCTATGGGATGGTTTCGCAACAGTCTTCTATGGGATGGTTTCACAACAGTCTCCTATGGGATGGTTCCACAACAGTCTCCTATGGGATGGTTTCACAACAGTCTCCTATGGGATGGTTCCACATCGGACGGCTGGTTTCACAACAGTCTCCTATCCAATGTGACCTATGTGACGGTTCCACAACAGTCTCCTAGATAGTTGGACAACAGTCTCCTATGGGATAGTTGCACAACAGTCTCCTATGGGATAGTTGCACAACAGTCTCCTATGAGGCGGTACCACAAGAGTCTCCTATGAAGCGATGCCACAAGATTTTGCACGGAAGTCTGAGTTCTAGTCTTTCGGAGAGGACGATAAAAAACTAGGTCCTGTGTGCAGTACGCGCTCAGTGCACGTAAAAAGAGCTCACGACACCAAGAGTCGTTCCCTGCACGATCCCGTGCGAAAATCTTTGATAAGTACACAAACATACCCGCAGAGAGATAGAAAAAAAAAAAGGGTGACGCTGTGGCAACGAGTTCTCTTCAAGGGGAGAAGGTGAGGGGAGAGGGACGCAAGGGGAGAGATAAGGTGTGGGGAGGGGCAGCCTAGATTCTTTGTATGTTTTAGCAAATGACTTTCGAACAAATGCCTCTGGTGTTTCCCTCTAGGGACTCGTAGACACTTGGCTACACATAGATGTAAGCGCACAAGTCAAGAGTACACCGTTTTGCCCACCTCAACCTTGAATGAAAAAAAGACAGTGTAGTTTTCATGATGTGGTCTTTTCAAATGTCTTCTGTGGTTATTTAAAGCATGTTATTACAAACACTATGTCACATTTTTTTTCAAAATTGTCTAGTAATTACTGTGTCACTTCAAATAGCCCAGTTTGCATATTATGACACTGATTTCGCATACGTTTGTGAATGCAGATTGCATGTGTTGTTTTGATTGGAACTGCCATTGCATACATTTTGCTCTTGTTAATACATTGATGTTACTATTATGTAAGTACTCAATGTAATTAAAATATCAACTTGTTGGATGTCCATGTGTGTTTATTTTGCTATTTGTCAAAGACTTTTTCACAGTTATAGCGTGCGCGAACGCGCGCGCGTGCGTGCGTACGTGCGTGTGTGCTTGTGTGTGTGTGTGTGTGTGTGTGTGTGTGTGTGTGTGTGTGTGTGTGCGCGCGCGCGCGCGCGCGCGCTGTGTATGTGTGTGTTTATCTGTCTATCTGTGTCCCTCTGTGTGTGTGTGTATGTGTGTGTGTGTGTGTGTGTGTGTGTGTGTGTGTGTGTGTGTGTGTGCGTGTGCGTGTGCGTGTCAGTGTGTATGTCTGCGTGTGCGAGCGCGCGCGCGCGCGCTTCTACGAGTGTGTGAAAAAGTGTCATTGTATTTTCAACAAAAATTTGGTCATATTCAGTTGTGTGTTATTTAAATGTTTCGAATCTATGTGCCCCCGTGGGATTAATTCCCCTGGATGACAAATGCTGACTTTTCTTTGACTGGGAATAGAAAAGCAGAATCAAACATTGTCTGGTTCTACGTGTCACATTTTCTCTCTGCCTCGTCAGTGGGGACTCTTGTGTGCCCTCAGTAGGTACTGCTAAGGTTTAGAACCTTTCTCCCAATGGCAAAAAAAAAAAAGCGGATTCCAGATTTAGACCTTGATGTTTAGTCAATGACTGATGAATAGGTCTAAACTTACGAGCGTCGAAGACATTTCTGATCAAATCTCTTAATTACAGTCCTGTCGACCAGTGGAGGGACGGTGGGGAATATCAGGGCTAAAGCCTTTCTTGTTTCTGCAATGTTTCTCACGGGAAATGCACAAGGATGTCGTCGCTGAGAGAATAAGTTCGACCAAAGATAGTTCGCCCTACGGAGGGCGTACAGTCTTTGGTTCGACGTTGTCCCATTCGTCTGTATGCACGTGTGAACCTGCGCAGTGTGTGGGTGGGGTGCGGGGGAGTGTTCAAAATGAAAATGACTGACTGTCATACACAACCAACTTTTTTGGTAATATTTCTGTCGTGTAAACAAGAGACAACACACACTAGATATGAATGCACCCGTCACAAGCATACCTTAAATTCAACGTTTGCCAGGAACTTTTTCAAAAGAAAAAAAAAAGAAAAGAAAACGTATTCACACAGCAGAACGAAAGACTGGTCAATGAAAAAGGATAGAAGTGGTCTCTCACCCGAAACAGCTGTACGACAAAACAGCGAGCGAGTCACCTCTGAAACAAGTGTCCTCAGTGACTCGTGCCAAAACAAGGCCGTAGAACAAACTCCCAATCGATGCGTTCTGCTACGTCCGTTTTATGTATCGAGTCCACCCACTTGTGCTTTAGGTTCTGTGGGACTTCAAGTCACTTTCGCTTTGTGAATACCATCGTTGTTTATTCTAGCACTTCTGCTAAAATGTCAATCATACATGTCTGCCCTTGCACACGTTTGACATTCTACCTTCACCTTGTACACAATGTCGTCTGTTACGATTTCGATGTAAATCAACAGCGAAGCCTGATTTTATTGAAAGTCAGATACCTGGCATCAATCTTGACTGAAGAACATTAACGATGAAAACAATGATTACCTGAACGCAATTAATCGAACTTTCTACCTTTATTTATTCACCGTCATACATCAACTACCAGTTGTCATACCAGGTAACGGAATTCTTTTTTTTTTTTTTCCAACCTCGTCACCGGTTTGATTGAAAACCATCCCCCACACTGAAACCGCTGCAAAGCAAGTCATCAGACACCATTAGAGCTGGCTTTTCACCTCATTACTCCCCGTCGACTTCAGCCACGGGCAGACTGAGGGCCTGGAACCTTTGATGTGGTGGCAAAGGCACTCACACGTGCAACGCAGCTCTCAGCACCGCAGAAGCGTTGTCAACACACGGGCGGCGCTGACAAGCCAGCAACCAGAGAGAAGCAGACGACTCTCGCTCTCGGCGTGCGTGCTTTTCCAAACCAAACCTCAGACAGCCAACCACAGCAGACGACGGAATGGAGCATGCGCGGAAGAGAGCACAAGGGGGTCGGGGGGGGGGGGGAGGAGGCGAACGCGTGCCTGTGCGGTGTGATGGAGACAGAGGTGGGCACGTACTTTTTTTTTTTTTTTTTAGTTTTTTATTATTTTTTTTTTCTTTTCAACCTCGGATTCCCTGCTGCACTCGTGTTCGAGGGATTTCAGCGACACGCAGCAAGGGACCCAAGGGAGAGGATCGCATGTTTTGTCAATCTGTGGCACGAGTTGCTTTCTCCTCCTAGGAGAGAAAGACGGTGATCGATCTGTCAACAAGATTTTCGATCGATCGTTTCGGCTTTGTTTCTCTTCTTTTGTTGGTGAGGGATAGTTGCGAGGGAGGTGGAGGGGAAAAAAAAAAAAAAAAAAAAAAAACAATTCGATAAATACAACAAATCGAGACTGTTTTCTATTTGCTTTTCCTCCGTTTTCTTCTGGAGAAATGGGGGTGGGGGTGGGGGGGGGTGGGAGGACGGTGAACGATGGGGGAAGGGAGAAATTTAGAGGAGTTGTGGAGTTTGTCCAATCATGTGATCCTCGTAATACAACCCCAGAGACAACATACGGTTTTATTTTTCTTTGCTTTATTTTGTTTGTTTTGCGGGGGGGGGGGGGGGGGGGGGGGGGGGGGGGGGGGGTCAAAATAATTCTTCTCATCCCGAAAGTTTTATTTCCACAGTAACACGAGCAACATATTTTCCGGTTTGCTCCAGACACATTCGATTAGCCCTAGGCACCAGGCACTCACTATCGGCTGTAATACGTTCATACTCTTTTTACATAGTGATAATAAAGATGATCAAATCAGTTTATTCGGAAGAAGAAAAGAAGCAAATGAATGAAACCAATGGTGCAGGGAAAGAACCAGTCTAGTATAGGAACACACAACACTCACGTCCTGTAACACGTAAAAATGTATAGCAGCCTCCCCACCCCCCACCGACCCCCTCAAACTGCCATTTCCTGCACACACACACACACACACACACACACCCTGCCCCGTCAAGCTCTGTCGTCAGTTTCTCATACATCCCCCTCCCCACACCTCCTTTCCCATTTCCACCCCCCTCCTCTCAATATTGCCAAAATTACTCCTAATAAAAGTGTTCTATAGTGAATTCGCCATTGATGTGAAAGCTAATTTTGCTTCATTTTTGTTTACACACACATGTATGCGCGCGCGCGAGCGCCCACACACACACACACACACACACACACACACACACACACACACACACACACACACAAAACACACACATACACATGCATGCACGCACACACACACACACACACACACACACACATACACACACACGCACGCACGCACGCACGCACGCACGCACGCACACACACACACACACACGCACGCAGTCACGCATGCATGCACGCAAGCACGCGCGCGCGCGCACACACACATACACACACACGCGCGCGCGCGCACTTTTCAATTTTCTTTCTCGTTCTCGTAAAACACTTTGCAGACGAACGAAGGGACACAAAACAGGGGTTAAAAGCATGCTTGCAGACAAAGAAACGGGAGAGGGGGAGAGGAGTTAAGGGGAGAGGGGTGGAGAGAAAGAGAGAGAGAGAGAGAGAGAGAGAGAGAGAGAGAGAGAGAGAGAGAGAGAGAGAGAGAGAGAGAGAGAAGAGAGAGAGAGAGAGGAGTACAGAAACAGAGATAGATAGAGAGAGAAAAAACACCGAGAGAGACAGAGAGAGAGAGAGAGAGAGAGAGAGAGAGAGAGAGAGAGAGAGAAGATGGACAGAGTTACAGATACAAAAAGAAAAACGCAAACAAGCAAGCTTTTGCTTTACTCCTGGCCCTGAGCGTGCGTGCGCGCGTGCGTGTGTTCTCTGGACTGGTCGGTTGACTGGTTTCATCCTGCTCGCTGTATTGACATTTCAATTTCTTTTAAACTTAGTCGAGTTCATTTTGTTTTATTTGATGTCATTCTATTTTCTTTAATTCAACCCAGAACGTCTGATAACCAAATAACTTTGTTTTATGTGACCGGCAAAATTCCAGTTCCTGTTGACACTTAAATATTGAGTCACGCCTTCCATGGAATGTTGTCAGATTTTATTTCTCCCTGTTTGAACATTTCTACAATGATGATTCCGAATATAACTTCATAATGCTTGTTTCTTTCTTTCTTTCTTTCTTTCTTTCTTTCTTTCCTTCTTTCTTGCTTTCTGTCTGTTAAATTGAAAGAGATTTTTTCCGGACCGGTTCTTTTCATTGGGTGCTTATCTCCTGCTCACCACTTGTTTTTCATCTTCTTTCCCTTTTAGTTTTTCTTTGTTTTGTTTCTTTTTCTGTTGTTTTATCTTATTTCATCTTATTTTGTTTCATTTCATTTCATTTTACTTAATTTCATGCTTTATTTGATTTCATTTTATTTCATCTTATTTAGTTTTATTTCATTTCATTCTGCATAATAAATCTCACTCAGAATCGTGTGCCGATCCGCCAACGCGGTATTTAGGCAGTCGGCAAGTTCTAAACTGGTGTGTGTTGATACCGAAGTATTGATTCACACGTTTTGCGGATGTTTAACATTTCCACAATGAGTCCAAATTGTGCACTTGTGGTTTGAAATGTGTTTCTCCCCCTTAGAATCGATGTCAAATTGAACATGTTTTTCTGCAACATTACAGTCCGTTTCAGTCTTCAAAACTGAAAAACATTTTTTTTTTCGGTTGTTTGATTAGATTTTACCGTGCTAGCTCATTTCTTTCTTTCTTTCTTTCCTCTTTTTTTTTTTTTTTTAATAAACATTATTCAGCTGCCCTATAACTTTTCATGGATATAGGCAACGACTTGAATGTAACGACTTCCTTTTTCTTCGGTCTGTATAATGAATCCCCACTTTGGGCCCGTGTATCAGTTCAGTCAGGCATTTTCGAGGAGGCCGAAATCGTAGTTGGTAGAACTGATGAAGTGTCGAGTGAAACCGGTCGAAAGTTGTTCTTTTTTAAGCATTTTCTAACATATGATGTTAAGCGTCTTGTCGTCTCTTCTTTCTTTGTCAAAAAGTAGGCGAATATGTTTTCGTTTTGGGTTTTTTGTTCTTTTCGTTTTTTTAAAAAAACATTTTCATTTGTTTGTCGTTTATTTTGGTTGGTTCTTTGCATGTTTGATTCTCTTTGATTCCTTTTTTACATTTTGTGCGCGGTCCGGATTGATCGGACGACTGGATTTGCCCCTGCTCGCTGTTATAGATATTTCATTTTATGTTACTTTATATCTATTTCTTTCATTTTAATTGATTTCAGTTTGGTTCAGTTTATTCTCGTTAAAAAAAAAACACAGGAAAGTCCTATCCAGAACGTGTGACAACGCTCTTTCTTTCTTTCTTTCTGTCAAACTGAAAGACATTCATGGTCATGGTTTGTTCCTAATTTTTCCACACCGGCTGTTTTTGATTGGGTTTTTATTTTGATCCTGCTCGTAACTTGTGTTTCAGTTCATTTCATTTTTTTGTTTGTTTGATTTTATCCCATTTTATTTCATTTCATTTTGTTTCCTTTAATTTTGATTTACTTATTCTGCATATTCACTCAGAAGCGTGTGTCAACACGCCAACCAAAGTATTCACGTTATCGGCAAAATCCTAACAAGTATTGATTCCCAACTTTGGGAGATGTTTGTTCGGCTAGGTTAATTTATTTATTTGCTTGCTTTCAACATTTCTAAAAATGATTTTAAATTTAAACCCCAATACCTGTGGTTTTTTTTTTTTTTTTTTTTTTTTTTTTAGTGTTTTCCCCGTTAAAATCGACATGTGTTTGAACCTGTTTTCTGAACATGAAATGAGGCAGGGAACAGTAAACAACAACAACAAAAAAGTAGGGTAACTCTTTTTATGGGAGCAAGAGTTACCCTACTTGTTTATTGTTTACTGTTTTCTGCAACATTGCAGCCTGTTTCCGTCTTCAAAACTGAAAAGCGATCTTTCTTTGGTTTTATTCTTTGATTTCGCTTACTCTGATTAGGTTTTATCCTGCTCGCTTACACCGCATTTTGTTTCCTTTTGTTTTATTTATATGTCATATTATCCGGCTGCCCTATTACTTTGTATAGGCATGGGCGAACTTTTCTTTCTTTTTTTATTTCGGTCTGTGTACTAAATCCCTACGTTCGGCCAGTCAGGTATTTTCGAGAAGAACGAAATCGTAGCTGGTAGAAGTGAAGAAGTATCGAGTGAAACAGGTCTTTGTAGCATTTTCTAATATATAGTGTTAAGCGTGTTGTTTGTCTTCTTTCGTTTCTCAAAAAAAAAGTTCAGGCGCCTGTGTTTTTGTTGTTTTGTTGTTTGTTTTTTTCTCCTTTCTTTTTTTTTTTTTTTTAATGACTTGTGAGTTTACGTAAACGTTGTGACAGTCCTGGTATGGCCCTTTGAGGTCGGTGGGGCTATAAACAACATTACCATGAGGTCGGCGGGGCTATAAACAACATTACCATTACTATCTTTCGGTTGCTTGTTTTGTAGTTTATTTTTGTTGTTGGTTTCTTTGTTTGTTCATTGTTTGTTCGTTTGTTTTGCTTTGCTAGTTGATTTTCTCCCGTTCATTTTGGTTGGTTGTTTAACACACACCGCTTTCTGTCATCAGTGTGTGTGTGTGTGTGTGTGTGTGTGTGTGTGTGTGTGTGTGTTGCCTTCATTCGGTGGGCTTGGGTTTGACTGGGTTTTATCCTGCTTGTAGTTGTTGACATTTCATTTCATTTTATCTTGTTTTTTTACTTTTTATATTATTTCATTTTCTTTTATTTCATTTTATTCTGTTTTTTTTTTTCTCGTTCGAAAATATCCAACCCAGAACGTGTGATAGCCAGAAAATAATGTATTTATGTGACCGCAAGTTCATGTCGACAGTCTAGTACTGATTCTCACCTCATATGGATTTTTGACGGATTTTTTTTTTTTTTTGCTCTGTGTGGTTTAAGATCCCTGTAATGATCATTTCCAATAGTAGTCCATAATGCTTCTTTCATTCTGTCAAATTGAAATTTCTTTTTTTTCCAGTGGGTGTGTGTAGACTGGATTTTTTTTTTATCCTGCTTCGCCACTTGTATTTCATTTCATTTGATTTATCTATAATTGTTTGATTCACTATTTTTTCTCTTTTATTTTTTTTTCAATGTTATTTCATTTTATCTTCTTTCATTTTACTTTATCTTTTATCAGCATAATAAATTTCACTCAGATGCGTGTGCTGACCCGCCAACGGAGGCAAATGCTACTTGTGTGTGTGTGTGTGTGGTGTGTGTGTGTGTGTGTGTGTGTGTGTGCGTGCGTGCGTGCGTGCGTGCGTGCGTGCGTGCGTGCGTGCGTGCGTGCGTGCGTGCGTGCGTGAGTGTGTGTGTGTGTGTGTGACAGTATGTGTGACAATGAGAGAGAGAGAGAATATGTGCGTGTGTTCAAGCAAACGTGTGTGTGTGTGTGTGTGTGTGTGTGTGTGTGTGTGTGTGTGTGTGTGTGTGTGTGTGTGTACGTCTGTGCGTGCATACGCGCTTGTGTGTGTCTGCATATGTATGAGTATGCAAGCGCACAAGAGCGTGCATGCGTGTGTTTGTCTGTCTGTCTATCCACATCTGAAAAAGTCTGGGTAGATCGTCATCTGTCGCTACAAAAGTGTTCCCAGCATCAGCGTCTCTAAACTTATGTTTCCACAGACGTAAACACTATCTGAAGTGTCTTTGCTGAAGAAAGAGACACGTCAAAACCCAAGTTAGTTGTGCAGCATAATGCGGTCACATGTTGAGGGACTGACAGACATACAGTAAAGAACTGGAGGCAATGACTGCTGCCTAAACTACGCTTATTCCTTCACTTGACTCAGACACATAGCGTATGCAGACAATCGCAGGAAAGCCATCATCTCTGTCCATGCTGTCCTACCATCTCTGTCCATGCTCTCCTACCAAGATAGAGAGGAGAGAGAGAGAGAGAGGAGAGAGAGAGAGGAGAGAGAGAGAGAGAGAGAAGAGAGGGAAGAGGAGGAAGAGAGAGCGTCTAGACTGGTTTATAGTGGTCTGAAAGTACTGCAGGCACACACACACACACACACACGCACGCACGCACGCACGCACGCACGCACGCACGCACGCACGCACGCACGCACGCACGCACGCACGCACGCACGCACGCACGCACACACACACACACACACACACACACACACACACACACACAACATCACAAAGTAAGATCAAACGCGGAAGAAAAGGCGTCCAACACTGACGATGTAGGAAAAAACACCGTCAGTACACCAGAAAACAAGGCATGAAAACAAAAATCATGTTCATGTGTAACCGGGAAAGTCTTGTCAAGTCAGGTTGTCCATTGCCCAGCCAACTAACCGACCATACATCAGGAGGGCTGCAAGGAAGCAGCGTATCAGATAAAAGCCGAGATCTCCAGTTACCAATAGGAAGACAGTTAACAGAACTGAACGAATTACAAACCCTAACATATATGAAGATGTCTATTAACAAAAAAATAAATAAAAGAGAGAGAGAGAGAGACAGAGAGAGAAAGACAGAGAGAGAGAGACAGACAGACAGACAGACAGACAGACAGACAGGGCAGACAGACGGACAGACAGACAGAGAGATGAAAAACGAAACCGAAGTTTAAAGTATCCAAGTCTGTCTTTAAAAGTTTTAAGTACTGTATCCGCCAAACATGAACGAAGAATCACAAGGCAGAACACGACGCGTTTCGACCACTTAGGTCTTCTTCCGGCAAGATAAAACACACTCAGGACAACGAAAATGAAGAACGAGCAACCCTTTACCTGGTCAAATGGCAGTCGCCTCACTTTGCAAGTAACTATCTTAGTCTTATTCAGCTTCTTTCTGTTTGAAATCGACTTCGTCTTTAAATTTAAGCGAGATAAATGTTCATGGGGTTAGAGGTGAAAGTTGAAATCGTTTCGAATCCTGTTCAGCCATTGTTTTTTCTCCGCAAGAACCAAAGGTTGTGAAGTCTTCTGAGCGGTACGGGGAGACCAGGGCATTCTCACGCTCAGGAGGGTACGTAGGGTGCCTGCAGTCCTGTCATGTCGTCTCTGACCGTATGCCATCTGTAGCATCATCCTCGTTCTCTTCGACAACACTCTGTGATCCTTGTAGTGCCATTTTCAAAATATGTTTCGACTGTGATTTGTTCATGCTGTTCAACCCCACACACACACACACCACACACACACACACACCACACACACACACATTCTCTCTCTCCTCTCTCTCTCTCTCTCTCTCGATCTCCTCTCTCGCTCTCTCTCCTCTCTCTCTCTCTCTGCTCTCTCACACACACACACACACACACACACACACACACACACACACACACACACACATTTTCCCCTTTTTTCATTTAAGCTAATGAAAGGTTTTGATCTTTGGGCTGTGATCTTTTCTACTTTGCCTGTCGTTTGACTTTTTTGGGAATACTTTACGTGTGTGTGTGTGTGTGTGTGTTGTGTGTGTGTGTGTGTGGTTGTGTGTGTTGTGTGTGTGTAGTGTGTGAGAGAGAGAGAGGAGAGAGAGAAGAGAAGTATTGTGTGTGTATGTGTGTGTGTGCGTGCGTGCGTACATGCGTGCATTTATGCGTGCGTGCGTTGTGTGCGTGCGTCCGTACATTTGTAATTGCGTGGAGGGCGTGAGTGCGTTGTCTGCGGAGATGTGGGTGCCGTGAGGGTGCACGGGTGGGTCAACAAAAAGGGGGGCGAGAGGAAGTGTGTGTGTGTGTGTGTGTGGGGGTGTGTGGGTGTGCTGTGTGTGTGAAGGTGTGTGTGTGGGGTGGAGTCTGTGTGTGGCGTGTTGGTGCGTGTGTGCATCGGGACCACATGTGCGTATTTCCCTGCTGTCCGGGCTGGTTGTGTTCCTACGTCTCTGTCTCTGTCTGTCTGTCTGTCTATCTCTCTCTCTCTCCCTCTCTCTCTCTCTGTCTCTCTCTCTCTTCTCTCTCTCTCTCCCATCCTTTTTATGTCTGTCCGTCTGCCTGTTTTGCACCCCTCTCTCTCTCATATCTTCTTCTCTCAAGAAGTCTCTGCTCTCTCTCTCTCTCTCTCTCTCTCTCTCACCCCACCCCCCCCACCCCCACCAGAGGAGTTTTTAATTGCAAATGCGTAACTATAATTTCATTGTCCTCGTTCTGTTCCCCACCTCTCTTCTTCTTTCCCAATGCTCACTCAATAGATGGTTGTATGAAATCTGACTAGTCATTGTGTCGGTATCTTTCCGACGGAAAGGAGAGAATATCACGGCACGGACCCCTCCAAGAGAAAGAAAACCACCCAGACAGAACCCAAGTGAGACTGGGGAGGAGAGAGAACCAACCCCCCCCCAATTTATTGCAGAAGAGGGAGGAAGAGGGGGAAACGAGAGAGACCAGAGAACGCAGTGGGAAAAAGCGAAAGACAGGGCAGAAAACCCACTCCCCCAAGGACCAGCAGGCAAGCCAAGAGCCCGGAAGGGAGGCACCACACCCCAGGACCCCCTCCCATCCACCGACCCACCCACCCCCAGGCCACCGCCCCCACCAGACCCCCCACCGGCCAGGGGGGATGCCCCAGGAGAGGGGTGGGGAGTACCAAACAGTGGAAGAGACAGTATTCAGGCGGGCCCGAGACACCCCCACGTGGAGGAGAGACCCCACAAAAGGGCACCCAACCCCCAGACCCACCCAAGACACCAACCGAAGACCCATCCCCCAACCAAGACATAAACCCCGGCCCACCCAAACCCCCCCCAGAGACCCAAACAACACCCAAAAAAGGGACCCAAACAAACCCCCGTCCCACCAACAACAAACCACAGGAGGAGCCCCCCCCCGGGGTGGAAGAATAGCGGCAAACACAAATTTGAGAACCTGGGAGGGAAACGAGAATGGGGAAAAAGGGGGTCGGCAAGACGCGAGGCCCACCCAGGTAGGAAGACCCCAGAACAAAGCAAAAGACCAACCACTCACCAAGAGAACAAGGAAGGGATTTCCCCCACCAAAACACGTGAAGGGGAAAACAGAGGGGGGGGTGCAGCAAGAGCCGGGGAAACCCAGAGGTGGAGCCAGACAGACCGGACAAAAAGCCGACCCACACCGCGATGGGAGCAAAGAAGGAACATATGCCCCAAAGACCCATACAACAATACCACATACAAACAACCCCACCAACACCCACCCTCCACAACAGGGACAAAAATACCCCCCAACCCCACCCGGGGAACCAAACCAACCCCCCACCCCCCACAAAAACCCCCATGTGGTGGACGACGGGGACAGGAGGAGGGGAAAGCGGGGGAGGGGGGAAGGAGGAGGAGGAGGGCAAGAGTGGGAGAAGGAGGGAGAGAAGAACGGGGGGGAGGAGGAAATGGGACCCGACGAGGGGGGGAGGGAGAGGCAACGAGAACAGGGAAGAGGTGAAGGAGAGGGGGAGAAAGAATGGGGACGGAAGGGAGGAGGAGGGGCGGGGAGGAGGGAGTAAGGGTGAGTTGAGAGGAGAGAAGGAACAGAGAGGATGAGAGAGAGAAGAGGAAAGTGAGGGAAGGAATAGTGGGTGTGTGCGGAGAGGGGGGAAAGAAAGAAGGAACTGGGAAAGGTACCGTACATTGTTTTAACGAGAGGAAAGAGAGAAGGGAGCGAAAGAACGAAAAGGTAGGGGAGGAGGGAAAGAGAGGGGAAGAAATGGGGAGAAAAGAGCGAGAAGGAAATGAGAAGGGGGGGGGGAAGAGGGAGGGGGAGGGAGAGAAAAAGAAAGGAGGGAGCGAGAAGGGTGCGGGGAGAGATGAGAAAGAGCAGAGGGGAGGGGGGGGAAAGCAGAACGGACAAAGGAGGAGAAGAGGGGAGGGGGGGAGGGAGGAAGGAGGGAGGGCGAGAGGGGGGGGGGGGAGAGGGGAGGGAACAGAGATGCAGAAAAGGGAGAGGGGGGAAAGAGGGAAAGAAAGAGGAGGGGAATGGGGGTAGAAAAAAAAAGAGGCAAGGGGGAAAGGATCAGGGAGAGCGACAGGGGAGAGCCAGGAGGGGAAGGGGAATTGAAGGGGGGAGGAGAGTGGTGGGGGGGGAGGAGGGGGAGGAGGGGAACGAAGAGAGAGAAAGAGAGACGAAGAAGAGAGAGGGGAGGAAAGGGGGAAAGGGAAACGAGGAAAATGAAAATAGGAACAGAAGAGGGAGAGAAAGGAGAAAGAAGGAGGGAAAAGAGGGAGAAAAAGGGAAGGAGAAGGGAGGAAAAGAGAGGGGAGAGGGAGAGGGGGAGGGAAAGAGAAAGAGAGGAAAAGAGGCAAGAAAGGACGGAGAGAACGAATGTAGGGAAGGCAGGGGGAAGGAAGAGGGAGAGTCTCGATGAAAGGAGAAAGGGAAAGAGGAAAAGAAAGAGGAAAGAGAAGGCAGAGAGAGGGGAGGGGGGTGGAAAGGAGGAAGAGGGGGAAGAGAGAAGAGGAGAGGAAGGAACAGGATAGAGGGGAGGGGGAGAGACGAAGGGACTGCCTCCATCTATAGAGGGGGGGGGGGGAGGAGGGAAAGGAGACCTTCTCTCTTCTCTCATATCTCAGGGGGGGAGGAGACACTTCTCTCTCTCTTTCTGCACCCTCCCTCCTCTTACTTTCCCTCTCTCTCTCTCTCTCTCTCTCTATCTCTCTATCTCTCTAGCCTCTCTCTCTCTCCTACCATCCTCATCTATCTCTCTCTCTCTCTCTCTCTCGGGAGATCTCTCTCTCTCTCTCTCTCTCCTCTCTCACCGGTAGGATCGGAACCTTTTTTTTCGGATTTAGTTTCTTTCCTTCTCACCTTTTTATAAAATTCTCAATGAATTCAAAATCATGCTTTTTCACTCTGTGTTCTTGTCTATTGTCATGCTCGTCGTTTTTCCCCTTTCTCCATCGTAATCTCTTTTCTTTCTTCTTTCTTTTATCCCTCTGTCTCTTTGGAAGAGACGCCTCTCTGTTTCTAACGTTGGTTTCCATTTAAAGTGGGTTAGACTTGGCCCGTGGACTGACACGAACAAAGAGAGAGAGAGAGAGAGACAGACAGACAGACAGACAGACAGACAGAGAGAGAGACAGAGAGACAGACAGACAGACAGACCAGAGAGACAGACAGACAGACAGACACGACACAGGACAGGCAGGCAGACAGACAGGACAGACAGATAGACAGGCAGGCAGGCAGACAGGAGAAACGTGCACTACATATGGCAGAGACACAAGAAAGAGAGACACACAAAAAGACTGAGACAGACACTGACAGAGAGACAGAGAAAGAGACCCCGTTGAAAAAAGACAGACATTAGACAACAGCAGAGAGAGAGAGAGAGAGAGAGACAGAGAGAGAGAGAGAGAAACAGAGAGACAGGACAGACAGGTTGACATTAGACAATAGCAGAGAGAGAGAGACAGAGATAGAGACAGACAGACAGACAGCATTAGACAATAGCAGAGAGAGAGAAAGAGAGAGACAGAGACAGACAGACAGACATACAAACAGACTAAGAGAGACAATGAAGGGGAGAGAGACAGACAAAGAGAGAGGAGAGAGACCAGAGAGAGAGAGAGAGAGGAGAGAGAGAGAGAGGAGAGAGAGGAGAGAGAGAGAGGAGAATAAATGCGCACAGCTCTCAAGGCAACAAGTTCCAATTCCTTACAAGCTAAAAAAGAGAAAGAAAAAAAAAAAAAAAACACAACCAGGAAACTCACCTTTTTCTTGAGTGTGTGCGCTGTTCCGGCCCACCTTCTCCAAAAACGCCCGATCTCTCCCACGTTTTGTGTGTTCACGTATTAAGATGCTCAGGCATACCCGATTTTGTCCAAACATTCTGAATAATACATGATGTGAGTGATATTTTTCGTATTATTGGTAATCGTCCTTATTTTACTTAAACACACACACACACACACACACACACACACACACACACTCTCTCTCTCTCTCT
>JADBJO010000385.1:228929-238929 GCA_016801955.1 Conus betulinus
GAAGAGTGGATAGAGGAAGATAAATTAAATCTTCTTGGATATTCCATTGTTTTATTGTTAATTTCCCCCGGGAGCTCCAGCTTTTTCACTGCTGACAAAAACCTTGGTACCAAATCTGAATCTCTCAACCAAATTCGTGGTGAATTCACAACCCCCCCCCCCCCCCCCACACACACACACACACACACACACACACAAAGACGAAAGCAAACTGCGGCACAAGAACACAGTAATAATAATGCTATGTGATTCGTTCCCAAAACGGTAGCAATTTCAATCTATTATAAAAAACGTGTCGTTTAACACACGACTCCCCGAAGGCAAAGAACAGCAGCAGTTTTTTCTTTTGTGTCTGTTCAAACGTTTTCTCCATTTCACCCCGACCCTGATAGGAATTATTGGTGTTGATTATCAGTCCCGTAGAATTTCCCTTCGAGGCAAATGGCGTTGTCCCCCGCCTGTTCCCTTTCTCTCGAAATTGGAGATGAAAATGACGGATGATTGAGATCCATGGAAATGGGAGGTAAATTAGACGCCTCATTTGTGTGTGTGTGTGTGTGTGTGTGTGTGTGTGTGTGTGTGTGTGTGTGTGTGTGTGTGTGTGTGTGTGTGTGTGTGTGGTGTGTGCCGCTTTGAAGCGTTGTTGTGTGGTTGTTGTTGTTGTTATCTATTGTCATTGTCATTGGTGCTGAGGATGGTGGCGACGGCTTTGGTGGTGGCGGTGGTTGTATTGATAGTCAGGTAGTAGTACTGTTTCAATAAGTCGGCGAGGGGGATGGAGTGAGGGTGAGTGAGAGTCGGAGGGGTGGGATAGTGATGGGGGTGAAGAAGGTTCCTTTTTTTCAGGAGGAAAGGGGGGTGGTGGTGTATAATCACTATCAGAGTGTCGTCGCAACACCCGATTTGTCCGTGTTTCAAAATGTCGTCTGGACTGTCCAGACAAAGCAATACTTGAACAGCCTTGGTAGGCATTATTCATCAACTTTGGTTCCTACCTCTATGAAGCAAGATTTTCGTTTTTAAAATATTGTGCTGCATCAGAATCTGTCAACACACGTGTGTGTGTGTGTGTGTGTGTGTGTGTGTGTGTGTGTGTGTGTGTGTGTGTGTGTGTGTGTGTGTGTGTGTGTGTGTGTGCGTGTGCGCGCGCATGTGCGTTTATGTATGTGTATCCATGTGATTATGTGTGTGCGCGTGTTTGCGTGGGCGCTATGCATTATATCATGCTGTTCAAATTTGATTATTTCGTTATTATGATCATTATTATCATTATCATTATTGTTAATATAATGTTATTGTTATTATTGTTATTGTAATCATCATCATCATCATCTTTATTCTTATCTTTATTATTAGAATTATCATTGTTGTGTGTTGTTGTCATTGACGTTGTTTTTGTTATTGTCATCCTTAGTAGTAGTATGTTTATCACCAATATCCTTATCATTATTATCATTATCATCATTGTTATCATCATCAACAAGGTCAGTAGTAGTAGCAGTAGTAGTGGTGGTGGTGGTGGTGGGTGGTGGTGGTAGGAGGAGGAGGAGTAGTAGTAGTAGTAGTAGTATTATTATTATTTTTCTTCTTACTATTAGTATTATCATTGTTATCATTACAGTTGTTGTTGCTATTCTATAACCTTTATCTCTAAAATGATGATGATGATGATGATGACGACGACGAAGAAGAGAAGAAGAAGAAGATTGTCTAAAAGTGAGTATGTGATTCTCTGACTCGCAGACCGGTGAACAGATTTTTTTTTCACAGAGAGAAATGTTATGGGTGAATTAGGTTTTGTTTCTTGGGACAGAATCTGTGAAACACGTAGAGAGAGAGAGAGAGAGAGGAGAGAGAGAGAGAGAGAGAGAGAGAGAGAGACAGACAGACAGACAGACAGACAGACAGTCAGACAGAGACAGACGGAAGGAGGGGAGGGAGAAAAGAGAGAGGGTGAGGGTGGGGGGTATAGGGGGGGAAAAGGGAGACAAAGACAAGAAGAGGTGAAAGAGACAGACAGGAGATGGAAAGAGAGACGTAATGGGGAAAAGAGTGAGAAAGTAAGAAAATGAATACAACAGAGACAGACACAAAGAGGTATTTGTTTGAGAGAGAGAGAGAGAGAGAGAGAGAGAGAGAGAGAGAGAGAGAGAGAGAGAGAGAGAGAGAGAGAGAGAGAGAGAGAGAGAGAGAATGACAGTGACAATGACAAAAGATTTAATGACTACAGATAAGTAGCCCTTATGTCATAGGGCCAGTACATAGTCTGATACACATTATGAAGAAAACTGATTAACTCAATGTTACGGATGGAATGGGTGGTGTCTGCGGGTGTCTGACTGTCTGACTCTCACACACAGAAATTGTGGATGCATGCACGACTTTTCCAATTCACACACACACACACACACACACACACACACACACACACACACACACACGAACATTGATAGCCAGGCAACAGAACAGCGCTGAGGAAGTTTCAGTCGCTCCTAAACGGGAATAAGGTTTCGGTTTGCTAACAAATAAATATTGAATGAGAAATACCTGACTGCCACCAAAACCAGACGGGAGTCCCTCTTCGGCCTTCTGGGTAGCTGCGATGCCGACATCACTGTAGAGACTGCCTAACCGGTTCAGCTCACCCGGCTTTAACGGTGCGCAGGTGAGCAGCAGCAGTCAGGTAAAACTTCAACCGGCTTCCGGACGACTACCTTCCGGTTAACCCAGTTGCATGAAAATTTGTGACTGGACAGGAAACGGTCCATCACACTCAATACTCTGATTCGGCGAATAAATATGGCAACCTTTCATTCATCCGCAAGTATTCGTCTACCGGAAAAAAAAAAAAAAAAAAATGCCAACAAAACAAACAGAACACAAGAAGAAATAAGAAAAAGGAAATGCCAACTGTTCTCAGCGTGAAGCTGAAACGTTGTAGGGCGGAAAAAGATCATACAGTTGTCATACAACCTCCATCAGGGATTCGCCATATATAACCCTAGACAATTCTCTTTGTCTCTGTTTCTCTGTCTTTGTCTCTGTCTGTCTGTCTGTCTTTCTCTCTCTCTCTTCTCTCTCTCTCTCTCTCTCTCTCTCTCTCTCTCTCTCTCTTCCCCTTTTCTGTTTGTCTGTATCTGTTTGTTTGTCTCGATCGTTTTCAGTTTTATCACCCCCACCCCTTTCTCTATCTCTCTGCCGACGTACTGACGGAGGAGAGAGAGAGAGAGAGAGAGAGAGAGAGAGAGAGAGGAGAGAGAGAGAGAGGAGAGAGAGAGAGAGAGAGAGTGAGAGAGAGAGAGAGAGAGAGGAGAGCAGACAGACAGGACAGACAGACAGACAGACAGACAGACAGACAGACAGACAGACAGGCAGGCAGAGAGACAGAGACAGAGAAAAAAACAAAACAGACGGAGATCCTGACAGAACACAGACAGACAGTGACCCAGGCTTGTCACGGCCCGTTCTTCATCCTCCTTCACCTTTAGCCGGGGAAGTGATTTGTTCGCTGTCTGCTCTGGGACCTCCGACACAGCCGTTGCACACAGCTCAGCCACAACCAGGCCTGACACAGCCGTCACATCCTCTGGCCCCGATACTGATTGATCACTGGGCTTACTGGCTGGAGCCATGAAGGCGATTTGTTTTGAGTAAGTCTGCTACACTTGACTGGGAAGTGAGGATGGAGAGACAGAGAGAGTGAGAGAGAGGAGGTAGGAGAGAGAGAGAGAGAGAGAGAGAGAGAGAGACAGACAGACAGACAGACAGACAGACAGACAGAGAGAGAGAGACAGAGAGAGAGAGAGAGTTTATATAAATGTTCTATCGTGAGTACAATGGTTAAACTACAGTAAGTTCTAACAAAATAAATGCAAACACACACACACACACACACACACACACACACACACACACACACACACACACACACACACATACACACACATACACACACACACAATGAAGTACGAGAAAAAGAGAGGGGTGTAGGAGAAGACAAAGAAGGAGGACTCAAATCCAATTTGAAGAAATATTAAAAATAAACACAGACAGACAGACAGACAGACAGAATGACACAGACAGAGACAGAGAGGAGGGGGGGGGGGGGGCAGAGACAAAGACAAAAAATATAGACACAAACACACACACACACACACACACACACACACACACACACACACACACACACACACACAGAGAGAGAGAGAGAGAGAGAGAGAGAGAGAGAGAGAGAGAGAGCGTCAGAGCGACAGACAGACAGACAGACAGAGAGTAGAGGGGGAGAAGGGTGATGAGAGAGCAATGACGGACACAAAAAACGAATACACAAAGTAACACTGTGTGACGTAGACCTAGAGAAAACGACTGGAAGAGGGAAGACAGGCTTAAGGGCTTAGGAGGGACAGGCGAGGGGAGAGGATTTGTAGAAGAGGGATGGGCGAAGAGGGGAAGGGGCGGGGTGTAGATGGGTGGGTGGATGCGTGGGCGACAGATGCAGCTCAAAAGACAGAAAGGCAGACAGCTGAGTATGTGTGACGTAAGAAGACTAAGTCCTTTCGTAATCTTTCCACCAGAAGTGATTAGTTAGTGGCTGGTGTCTTCGGGCGCAGCTGTTTTCCTGACCGTCTAATGATAGCCTCGCGTACAGCCTGGAACCACGCAGGTATCGACCGAGAAAGTCTGGCACTCGTCAGCTGTAGCGTGATTATCTTCAGGAAGAAGAGCAGTAGATGAGGTAATATCAGAGCAACTGCTGCCAAATATGGTTTCATTCCTGTCGCCTTTGCTGTAGATGGCGATTTATTTCTACTCAGTTTGACCGTCTTGATAGCGATATGCAAAGCTGAAAAACAAAAACTGGTATTGCATTTGAAAAAATAAACCCCGTTGGCTTGAAAAAACAGGAACATATCATTGAAGTTACAATTTAATCTTCAAGAACTAGAACAATACTTAGCCAAAAAAAAAATCCTTTAAAAAAATCTCCCAGACAGACTACTTAGTAGCAAGCACGAATTAGAGCTGATAGACATGAATTATGATAGGGGAACACAGGTAAGATCAAGGATCAAATGGATTGAAAAAGGTTAAAAGAATTTTTTTTCAAGTGAAAAAAAAAAAGTTTGGAAGACTACAAAATGCAGTTTGATGATGGTTGGACAATAGGCAAGGGACAATTTCTACCCAAGCAGAAAACGGTTCTTTCCCCTGCCACAGGATGTGATTAGAAACACTCAAAAAAAAAATCCCCGACAAAAAAAACACGCCTGACTGACGTCAGTCCGTTCTGTCACACTTGTCCCTGACATCACTGAATGAATGCAGTATCTTTGCAGTGTCTCCTCCGGTAAGTTGCCTTTCGATGATCTGATATTGTGGCTTCTTGTGGATCGCAGTTCTGGGCAGCCAGAGGACAAAGCTGGACATGACTGTAGGGGAGAGCTGGAATGAGCGGCGTTGGAGTATGGCACTGGGGAGGGAGGGGGTAAGGAAGGGTAGGGGAAAAGGGGAGATGAGGACGGATAGAGAAGAGGCGAGAGGATGCCGGTGTAGGAGGGGGAGGGGAGCACAGATGATGGGGCGGCAAAAAAAAAAAAAAAGTCCCCTAACGGTAGGTGGTAAGACTGCCCGAGTCATGCGTCACCAAAGCCCCTGTACTCACTCACGTGCAACAGGGCAGAGGAATCTTAATCAACGCCCCAACACTTCTACGGTTTAATCTTGGTGTGTCCGGCTTCCCAGACCCAAAATTCGGTATACTACCCACGGATGTTAACCCCGCGATTACCGGCCTTCCGGACCTCCCTGTCATTTAATACGTTAGCGTCCAACACCTCGCAGAACTGCCACGGAAGTTCCATGCCGCATAAAGGAGGTGCTGCACGAGATCATTTGGCATCTACACTGTGCATGTCAAAATCGGCGAAGTCAGACACCATGTGAGTCACTACGAAGACCTGTTGGCCATGGCGTGAAAAAGAAAGCTAAAGAGGTATGGATATGTGACAGGTTAAAGTAGACTCTCCGAGACCATCCTCCCAGACACAGTCCAGAGGAAGAGGAGGACGCACAGGTTTTCTCAGTGGGCCGGGAAGAGTTTTGCAACATTCTAGGTCCTTGCCCACAGTAGTCAGAGATGGAGACAACTGCTGCAATGTTCATCACCGGTGTGTGCTTTTGTCTCTCCGCTGGACGCTGGGCCCAGGAACAGTGACCTGCACGCCCTTTGCTGCTGAATTGCATGGCAAAAAGCATTGAGAATTTTCCCCATTGCAAATCGACTGAGGTAAGGGTAACCGATTTATGTCATGCAACAACCCCTATAGTAAAAATCAGCTAGGCGAACGCGCCCGTTCTATAAAAAAAAAAAAAGCAGGAAAGAGAGTACAAATTCCGCACGGTAAGACAACCACTCAGAGAATGTTGCTTTCATAGAACACGGGTGAGGGGGAGGGGGGGGGGGGGGGGGGGCGGATAACAGCAGTACATAGAAAACCTCCGGGCGAAGAGAAAGTATCCTACACGACAGAAAGACCAGCACTCCGAGAATGTTACTTTTCATAGAAAACACGGGTGAGGAGGGGTGGGGATGACAGCAGTACATAGAACACCTCCAGGGCGAAAAGAAAGTATCCCACACCACAGAAAGACCAGCGATCAGGGAAAACATTACTGTCTATGGCACATGGTGGAAAAATATGTGTAGAGAAAAAAAAAAATCCCATCTGAAAGACATTCATCTCGTTAATATCGCAGAGGAAGTGGATCACTGAACGGGCGGGAACTGAACCAGAGATCACATTGTTTGAAATTTCCCAGGTCTTCTCGTCTGTCCGATTTTTTTTTTATTAACATTATGCATGTGTCAGATTACGTGAATCGTCTAAGTCCTAGAACTTCCTGGCGATGGCAGAGCTGTTCAGCTATTAGATGACGTGAAGAGAGCGTACTTACTTCAGCTTCTGAGGAAACCACGTCTGTTTCTAGAACCTACAAAGGCCTGAAACTATTTTCAGATCTGGCTGACGATCACTGTAAAGAACCTGACTAACGAGGAAAGTGCAGGATGAAAGTGATCAGAAACTCTATTTCGGGGATGTCCTGTGGGTCAGCATTATTTAGAATAGTAAGCCAACACCATGCGCCAGTAAGTGGGATGTCTGAAGTTGATAAAGTTCTAAAAACTAGAAAAAAAAAAAGTTTGCTTTCGTGCCTTCATGTTTCCTGCAAGACCATTCCATATGTTCTCTCATCCTCACGCTTTGCTTTCCTGCTTTCCGGTGGCCTAATTATTGCTCTGAAAATTTTGATTTCGTCACCAAATTTTTGTCAGTTCAGGACATGTTTCATTTCTAATGTCCAGGTGCCTTAAATTGTCGTTTTGGAATGCATGTCTTTCAATCCGCAGTTCTTTAAGGAACATACATTTCTAACACACATGTGAAATATGCCCCCAAAATGAATCTCACAGAATTTGGAAAGTTGTTTTGTTGACTTTGATTTACTGTGTGGACAATTTCACTTTGCAGTCATGTATTGTCACTAGGGTCAAGCGATAAAAGTAGCAGATTGTTTCAACTTTCATTTTCTTGAGAATACTTTGTATCACGTTTTGTTGTATGTGTTTATTATAGAATATAATTTCTTTCTCCGTTGTAATTTTGGATTTCATAAAGTCTATATTCGAAAGTTGGGGAGAAAGAGAACCTGAAAAGTTAGACGCCATTCTTCTTCTTCCTCCTCCTCTTCTTCTTCTTACCATTATTGTTATTATCATTATTACTAATATTATTATCATTGTTATTTCTGTTATTGTTACGATTATTGTTATCTTATCATCATTATCATTATGAATACGTATATAGCCCGTACGCTCGGTTACAAAAAGCAAGCTCAAAGCATTTTATAATCTACGCTCCCATTTCTATAACAGCCTACCATCCGGGTAGAGAGAGCCGAATAAAGAACTGACTGCTGACGCTACAGTCGGTGGTTTTCCTGACTCACTCAGTCAACATCAATCATTCAGCTTTTCCCCCCTTCTCTCTAGTCGGCGGTTTTCCGTGTCACTCAGTCAACATCAATCATTCAGCTTTTCCCCCTTCTCTCTAGTCGGCGGTTTCCCGTGTCACTCAGTCAGCATCAATCATTCAGCTTTTCCCCCTTCTCTCTAGTCGGCGGTTTCCCGTGTCACTCAGTCAGCATCAATCATTCAGCTTTTCCCCCTTTCTCTCTAGTCGGCGGTTTCCCGTGTCACTCAGTCAGCATCAATCATTCAGCTTTTCCCCCTTCTCTCTAGTCGGCGGTTTCCCGTGTCACTCAGTCAGCATCAATCATCAGCTTTTCCCCTTCACTCTTTTCTCATATCCCCCACACTCCTCTCTAGTCGTTGATGATGGTTTCCCGTGTCACTCAGATCAATGCATTCGCTTGCGTTCACATACACTCTCTCGGTTTATAGTCTCATATCAACGGCCACAATGGCCTCGAGGGGAAAGTTCTCTTCCGAAAGTTGATGATGGCATTTTACGAGTCGGTGAAAGGATTCCGACCCATGTTGTGCGTGCCTTCATCCGTTCACATACGGAACCCATCGGTTTCAGTAGTCTCATTTTCAAACACTTTCATGCCGGATCAATAAGGAGTTCCAGAAGGGGAAAGGCGTTCTCAGCTCGTACCGAAAACGAGATTTGAACCCGGACTGGCGTCTTGAAAGTCCCCCAGGCTTGCTACCATAATTAAATCTGAGTCCGTGTTCCTGCTCAAGGAGTTCCGACCCATGTTGTTCCATGCCTCTCATCCCCTGTCTTCCCTGACGGCAGAATATCCACATTTAAACATCCTGTGTTCCGGGCACCTTGCTCTGATCAAATCAAACATTCATCGGGAGCTCTGAAGCAGAGATCTTAAATCAGCAAACAGGCGTGTTCCTGACCACAGGGCTTGCTCGAAGCAGAATAGCTTAAATCTGTAAACATGCGTGTTCACTGACTCACGCTTCCTCTGACACAGAGGCCGAATGGCGTCTTAAAGTCGTGTTCCGACTCACATGGCTTGCTCTGAAGGCAGAATATCTTAAATCTGTAAACATGCGTGTTTCCTGACTCACATGGCTTGCTCTGAAGGCAGAATATCTTAAATCTGTAAACATGCGTGTTCCTGACTCACATGGCTTGCTCTGAAGGCAGAATATCTTAAATCTGTAAAACATGCGTGTTTCTGACTCACATGGCTTGCTCTGAAGGCAGAATATCTTATATCTTAAATCTGTAAACATGCGTGTTCCTGATCTTAAATGGTCATGTGGCCTGAGTCATGTAGTCCGGTTCCTGTTCGGTGAACCATTCGAAAACTGATTTCAGCCCCACAACGAACTGACTGAACGAGCGCTGGCTGTGGTTCTACATCTGGCAGTTGTCTTTCTAGACAGCCTCACTGATCCACTGAAGCCTGCCAGACCTACTCTGTCATTGCCTTTCTGCCTCCGTTGCTTCAAGCGCATAAACCCCTGGCTATTACACAATTATCTCAGTGTCTGTCTGGAATAGCTGGGCTGACTATCTGGAATATTTACACTGGCTGCAGCCCAGACAGTATGCATAGCAGAACAGATCACTTCTTTTGGCAAGGCTTAGGAAGGATTGAGCAGGAGTTACCTATCATGCCCTGGAGTTAGGACTGGCTGCGGAGTACATGTTTCTGTTCCTCTCGCCCAGTTCTTGAACTGCTGTATAAAATGCAGTTTCATTCGGACAGTATCTTTGGTACTAGTTCTCATGTCCTTCAAGTTCTTCAGACCAGTTGTCGACCTCAAGCCATGTTCCCTTTCTTCCATTACAATAGGATTTGTACGCCATTGCAAGCGGACTTAAGTTTTCTGAGCGCCGCATTGTTTCCCGATCTCTCTCTCTCTCTCTCTCTCTCTCTCTCTCTCTCTCTCTCTCTCTCTCTCTCTCTCTCTCTCTCTCTCTCTCTAATATATATATATGTATGTATATAT
>JADBJO010000385.1:251429-253929 GCA_016801955.1 Conus betulinus
CATGCACTATTTATACTAACGGAAGATTCTGTTGGGGATGGGACGACGTCATCAGTGTTTATGGTGTTGTGTAGAGGTCACTGTAGAAAACCCAGCTTTCTCCCCCACAGTGGTGTGGTACTGGGGAAGGGAAGAGGAGGGAGAAGCAGGCTGCTGGACACATGGTGTGGTATTGGGGAAGGGAAGAGGAGGGAGAAGCAGGCTGGCTGGACACAGTGGTGTGGTACTGGGTAAGGGAAGAGGGAGGGAGAAGCAGGCTGGCTGGACACAGTGGTGTGGTACTGGGGAAGGGAAGAGGAGGAGAAGCAGGCTGGCTGGACACAGTGGTGTGGTACTGGGGAAGGGAAGAGGAGGGAGAAGCAGTCTGGCTGGACACAGTGGTGTGGTATTGGGGAAGGGAAAGAGGAGGGAGAAGCAGGCTGGCTGGACACAGTGGTGTGGTATTGGGGAAGGGAAGAGGAGGGAGAAGCAGGCTGGCTGGACACAGTGGTGTGGTACTGGGGAAGGGAAGAGAGGGAGGGAGAAGCAGTCTGGCTGGACACAGTGGTGTGGTCGGGAAGGGAGGAGGGAGAGAAGCAGTCTGGCTGGACACAGTGGTGTGGTACTGGGAAAGGGAAGAGGAGGGAGAAGCAGGCTGGCTGGACACAGTGGTGTGGTACTGGGGAAGGGAAGAGGAGGGAGAAGCAGGCTGGCTGGACACAGTGGTGTGGTACTGGGGAAGGGAAGAGGAGGGAGAAGCAGGCTGGCTGGACACAGTGGTGTGGTCGGGAAGGGAAGAGGAGGGAGAAGCAGTCTGGCTGGACACAGTGGTGTGGTCGGGAAGGGAAGAGGAGGGAGAAGCAGTCTGGCTGGACACAGTGGTGTGGTACTGGGGAAGGGAAGAGGAGGGAGAAGCAGGCTGGCTGGACACAGTGGTGTGGTACTGGGGAAGGGAAGAGGAGGGAGAAGCAGGCTGGCTGGACACAGTGGTGTGGTACTGGGGAAGGGAAGAGGAGGGAGAAGCAGGCTGGCTGGACACAGTGGTGTGGTACTGGGGAAGGGAAGAGGAGGGAGAAGCAGGCTGGCTGGACACAGTGGTGTGGTACTGGGGAAGGGAAGAGGAGGGAGAAGCAGGCTGGCTGGACACAGTGGTGTGGTACTGGGGAAGGGAAGAGGAGGGAGAAGCAGGCTGGCTGGACACAGTGGTGTGGTATTGGGGAAGGGAAGAGGAGGGAGAGCAGGCTGGCTGGACACAGTGGTGTGGTATTGGGGAAGGGAAGAGGAGGGAGAAGCAGGCTGGCTGGACACAGTGGTGTGGTACTGGGGAAGGGAAGAGGAGGGAGAAGCAGGCTGGCTGGACACAGTGGTGTGGTCGGGAAGGGAAGAGGGAGGGAGAAGCAGGCTGGCTGGACACAGTGGTGTGGTACTGGGGAAGGGAAGAGGAGGGAGAAGCAGGCTGGCTGGACACGGTGGCTGAGAGATGAGCATGGGCAGATGGGGGGGGGGGGGAGTCGGAACACAGCAGCTTTTGAATTGGAAATGGAGGGGGTTGATAGGGAGTGTCGAGGTACACAGCTGCATCTCTCTGTTGACAAAAGGCAATCTCCCCTACGTCGATGATCTCCCCTGGTGCCACGGTAGTGTGTACGGTGGGCGTATTAGTGGTAATGACAATGCGGCGCTTGTCATCATCCTCGGCTGGTCGGGTATCGCCGCTGGTCAGAATGGCCATCGCAGTGGAGTGGTCACTGACAGGAGTTTTGAGGGCAGACTGTGTTTGTGGCCTTTGTGTGCACAATGGCACGCAATGTTTTGAACTCACTGTCCACCCAGTCCTCACATGCCCTACTCTGAACAAGAACATTGTATGTTGTTGTATAATAGATATGTATCTTCAGAGTTTTTTTCAGACCAGCCTGTATCCCTAATGTAGACTGGTACAAATCGGATGGGATGGAACATGCTAAATGCACAGTGGACCACTTGTCACTGTACGGTCTGTGATGAGGCCCACAGTCGGCCCATGTCGTAGTAAGACCCTTTGGTGCATAATTGCCTACATACCTGTGGTAAAGTACATACCTCCAATGTGGCAAATGTTTTTTGCTGAGGCAAACATATTTTTGTATTGGGTCTATTTTGTGCTGAGTTTTTCCTCAAGGAAATGGTCCAGTGAAAATAATTGTCTTGGGCCATGGAGCGTGTAGTTGGCCCCCATGGCTGTAGGTCCTAGTGCCGCACTGCATGGAAACAATTAGAAAGCTTCAGCCATGCCAGTGCCAAAGCTAATCTCTGCAAGTAGCCATAGCTGGCGTGTTTAGGCGCCAGCCACGGCCCATGTGTTGAGTGCCGGGCACATGATGTTGGGTGGTTGTCCTTGGTGGAACACAGAGAAAGAAGGTCGGCAGAAGATGTGGCCGTGCTGATTAGCCAGATTTACCAGCTTGCCCAGGACACACACACACACACACACACACACACACACACACACACACACACACACACACACACACACACACTA
>JADBJO010000385.1:258929-261429 GCA_016801955.1 Conus betulinus
TGTGTCTGTCGTAAATAGCTGAGCCTGCTGTCTGGATATTTACACCCGCTGTAGCCATATGATATGCATATCCAAAGAATTCGCATCTTTCGGCAAGACTTAGGGAGGATGGAGACGAGGTCTGTTCTATGGTCTTGTGCCGGGATCGGCTGTTACGTACACATGTCTCCTTCGGTCACTGAGTCGTATACATTTCTCCTTCTGTCACTGAGTCGTATACATGTCTCTCCTTCGGTCACTGAGTCGTATACATGTCTCCTTCTGTCACTGAGTCGTATCCTCTCCTTCTGTCACTGAATCGTATACATGTCTCCTTCTGTCACTGAGTCGTATACATGTCTCCTTCTGTGTCACTGAGTCGTATACATGTCTCCTTCGGTCACTGAGTCGTATACATGTCTCCTTCTGTCACTGAGTCGTATACATGTCTCCTGTCACTGAGTCGTATACATTTCTCCGGTCACCGAGTCGTATACATTTCTCCTTCGGTCACTGAGTCGTATACATTTCTCCTTCGGTCACTGAGTCGTATACATTTCTCCTTCGGTCGCGTAGTCGTATACATTTCTCCTTCGGTCGCGTAGTCGTATACATTTCTCCTTCGGGTCACTGAGTCGTATACATTTCTCCTTCGGTCACTGAGTCGTATACATATCTCCTTCGGTCACTGAGTCGTATACATGTCTCCTTCTGTCACTGAGTCGTATACATTTTTTCCTTCGGTCACTGAGTCGTATACATTTCTCCTTCGGTCACTGAGTCGTATACATTTTTCCCTTCGGTCACTGAGTCGTATACATTTCTCCTTCGGTCGCGTAGTCGTATACATTTCTCCTTCGGTCACTGAGTCGTATACATTTCTCCTTCGGTCACTGAGTCGTATACATTTCTCCTTTTTTCACTGAGTCGTATACATATCTCCTTCTGTCACTGAGTTCTTGAACAGCCTCATGAAATACGAGATCGTCTTCATGGTGTCTTTGTCACTAGTGTTTATCTCTTTCAGTTGTTCAAGCTTCTCAGCCTCAGTACCCGCGGTCACTTTCTCCCATTTCAGGTGTGGATCATACGGATTGGGAAGAGAAGACCCAGATTACTACTGTTTATTGTTAACACTTGACATGGAGAGATCATTTTGCTCCAAGGGTGACACAATTAGATGCATACACCTCTAAAGTAATGCTGCTTGTGGCACCCATTCATCTAACACATGCTACCGTGAGGCGCAAAGAGCAAACGAGAAAAAAAACTTCCCTCTAGAAAATGAAAGTCCTAAGTTTGCCCCTACCATCTGAGCTGATACAAAACATGCAGCAGCAACAACGACAGAAAGAAATACTCCAACACAAAAGAACACTAATTCTATTCTGATATAAACATTTTTTTTTTTGTATCTTGAACATTGCCACACAGAACACACAAAGCCAGTAAAGTTTCCACCAGCATGGTTGGTGTGAAAGAAGATGGATAGGAACACATTGTTCAAGTTACGCTCAAGCAGTGTTTCACTAAAGCGCGTGATGCATACCGACTAAACTCACATTCCACACATTCCAGTCGGAGGTTTCTTGTCTTGTCAGCCCCCCCCCCCCCCCCCCCCCCCCCCCACCACCCCCACCACCTGGCCCCTTGCCCCCCCACCCTCCCTCAACGTCCTGTTTTTTACTACCCTCTCTTTTCCTCCGCTGTTTTTCAGTTCTGTTGGTTTCCAAGTGAGGTGAATGTCGGCGAAAATTGAAACAAATGTTTGAAGGACTTTGACGTTCATTGCACACAAACTACAAGACAAAACACCACGCATTTTGACTTCTTTGGGCTTCTTCAGGCAACAGACACAGCAGCAGTCAGGACAATGAAAACGAAGAACGAGCCATCACTTGTCTTCTCTAGATGGGCATCCAAGTTCACTGGCAGATTTACTTGAAATTCCATTTGAAATTCATTTCCTTTGGTTGGTTGTTTTTTGTTTGTTGTCTTATTCCATGGATAACTATTGATCATCAGATTACGCTATATTATTTGGATTTATTTCGTGTCTGAAATCATGGACTAGAGCAATACAAAAGAAATAATTGAATAAGTATGTAGCCACTATATCCTCCCCCCCACCCCCCCCCCCCCACCCCCACCCCCCGAGCTTTCACATTGTTTATTTTTTCATGTCTTACCGTCGCGACCACTACCCCACTTCCACAGTACACACACACACACACACACACACACACACACACACACACACACACGCAGACACACACGAAATTAAGAGTACACACACCGTTAAAAGTTGCAGCACAATGTCCAAAATCTAGTCTATACAATTTGGATCTCATAATTTGTTCCGTTAATTAGGACTCGTAATTTGCATTTCGTACAGTTCTACACTAAGTGAAGAGCCACTCGTTCATATACACCCTCATCCACAAATCACTCCTCAACTCCACAGCTCCCCACTCGCTGCCCCCCCCCCCCACTCCACACACACACACACACACACACACAC
>JADBJO010000385.1:273929-281429 GCA_016801955.1 Conus betulinus
ATCCACTTAATGGATGCGTCTCTGACAGTGTGGTTCAAAGTTCCTGATCAACACCACAGGTATCTGTATCTCTTGGGTGTGGCCTTGTGTGTTTCTTTCTGTTGGGGTCATCGGTATCTGCAACTTCATGGGGAATGACAGAATATGTGGTGGCGCCCTCTGGAGGGAGAGCTCACTCACGCCAGCTTTGCGACAAACCAACTATTGCCGTCGGTAGGGAGCTTAGCAGGCGATGGCCTGCGTAGGTTGGATCAGAACACTGAGCACCACCGAAGTGACTTGGCAGCGGCGTAGTGTCTCCTCTGGTGAGTTGCCTCTTGACAGCGTGACATTGACTGCTCCCTGTGGATTGCCGTGCCGGGGACAGTGGCGGGCCGGGCCCGGCTGTGGCTGTGGAGAGAGGGTTAGAATGAGCAGCGTGGGTGCCATGCAACTGAAGTAACACAGAAGACAGGAGAGCAAAAGTCAATTACACAAAGAAACTGCTTGATTTACACAAACAGTTGAAAACAACCAGCCTTGATGTCTGTCTCCAAAAGTAGTTAGTTTGTTAGCTAGCCAGCTAGCTAGCCAGCTAGTTTGCAAGTTAGTTAGTTAGCTGGTCATGTATTTGGCATGCACCATTTCCGCCATTATAGATAATAACGTCTTCAAAATTTCTCTGGAATTTTGTTGAAACACTAAACAACACACAGGAAACATACGGGAATAAATTTTCAGGGGAAAGAGGGGAAGGGGTAGGGAGGGAGAGGGGGAGGGGGGGTGAAGGGGGGGGGGGCCGGAGAAACTCGAAGCATCGGATGGCAAATGGGAAAACAGCAACTGTGAAAGCCGTTTTCCCCATTCTGAGAGGATTTTCGCCAAAGACCACAGATAACAAGATGACTTACCCCCAGGGCAGTGCGCGAACGGCAGCGAGCATTATCTTTCCTTTTGACTGGCTTGACAGATGTTTGAATACAGCAAGGGGACACACGCAGTCATGTGGGTGCAATCACGAAGACGCGCGCGCGAGCACAAGTATATATATATATATATATATATATATATATATATATATATGTGTGTGTGTGTGTGTGTGTGTGTGTGTGTGTGTGTGTGTGTGTGTGTGTGTGTGTGTGTGTGTGTGTTTGTGAGTGTGTGTGTGTGTGTGTGTGTGTGTGTGTGTGTGTGTGTGTGTGTGTGTGTGTGTATGTGTGTGTGTGTGTGTGTGTGTGTGTGTGTGTGTGTGTGTGTGTGTGTGTGTGTGTGTGTGTGTGTGTGTTGTGTGTGTATGTGTGTGTGTGTGTGTGTGTGTGTGTGTGTGTGTGTGTGTGTGTGTGTGTGGTATGTGTGTGTGTGTGTGTGAGCGTGTGTGTGTGCCTGCGTGCGTGCGTGGTGTGTGCGTGCGTGTGTGTGTATGCGTGTGTGTGTGTGTGTGTGTGTGTGTGTGTGTGTGTGTGTGTGTGTGTGTGTGTGTGTGTGTGTAAGTGCTGTGCGTCTGTGTGTCTGTACGTGTGTGTGTCCTCTGCCATATTTCAACAGCTGCTGAGGCAGCCAGGAAGGAGGAGAGAAAGATGACTCTTGTTGCCAGAGGTCCAGTGCCCTGGGATCATTCCTCTCATCAGAGGCCTGCCGTCCAGAACATCCCCAGAATGGCGAAATGGCTTCTTCTGTGGTTCGTCCCTCGTTGCCAATTTTATATGCTTTCACCTCTCTTGTCCCTTCCTACCCCTTCTCACACACAACTCCCCCCCCCCCCCCGGTTGCATCCCTGTATTTTATGAGTGCTGGTTACTGACTCTAGAAACTTCCAGACAATGCGCACCAGGTGGATTTTTTGCAGGACACGTGTTTCTCTAAGACTAAGGGCAAGAACCAGTCCTCTCCTACGACATGAACATATATCCTGCAAAAGAGAAACCATCGACAAAATCGTTTTCGAGATCGTCTTTTTTTTCAGCCCATTAGTGGCAACATAATGATGCTGGCAAAAACTGCCCAATGTACATACAAGGTGTAGAAGGGCAAAACAAAACCTCCACACACACATATCTGTTCGACGTTACCTATGCAGCATGGTATGGCACACAGATGTGCGTGTAACGTTATGGAAAAGGTAAATACAGACATTTCTAAAGATGCTGTGTGATGGCGATACGCTGTCTCTAGCTAGTAAACCAGAAAACGGATAGGAACAGAGTAAGAACTGGCAACAACAAAAAAAAATGAAGAAAACTGGCTGTAATGATAAACTGGTCGAAAACGGGAAGCAAATGAGTCTACAGAGGTAGCAAACTGGATTAAAAGATTAGTATACTGGTCCAAAAAAAAAAGGCTGAAACCGGTCAGAGAGGCAGTAGACACATTCTTAAAGGTTGGAAGCTGGTCAGAAAAAAAAACAGAAAACAGGTTTCGACCAGTCTTTCATTACAGCCAGTTTTCTTCTGGGAAGAATCCGTAGAAAACTAGGAGAAGTAAACTGGTCGACGAGAGGAAGTTGCCGAAACAGCAGAGCAAGAAAACCAGCGACACGACCAGAACCTGGTGGAAAAGGGTAAGAAACTGGTCCTGCCAGAAAAAAGGAAGCTGGTCCAACCGGATAGGAACTTTGTGTAAAGGTAGGAAACGGGTAAATAAAGAAGCTGGAAACTGGTTGGAAAGGCTATTACCCTGACAGGAACATGTAGGAACTGATATACAAAGGTGAATAAAACTGATTTAAAAACAAAAAAAAAGGAGGTGGCAAAAGGTAGAACACTGGCATACAAAGGTAAAACATTGGCCGGAAAAGTTAGGAAACAGGTCACAGAGAAAAGAACGGATGTAACAAGATTAAGAAAAAAGACTGGAAAAAAAGTTGAAACTGGTCGGAAAAAAAGCAGAACACTGGTAGAGAAAAAAAACACACTGGTAGAGAGAAAAAAACACTGGTAGAGAGAAAACACACTGGTAGAGAGAAAAGACACTGGTAGAGGAAAAAGGCACTGGTAGAGAAAAAACACACACTGGTAGAGACAAAAAAGGCACTGGTAGGAAAATGACGCAAGACGATGTAGCAAAGGCAGTGAAACTGAAAGGAAAAGGTAGAAAAAAAAAAAAAAAAAGCCATGTCGGAAAAGTTACGGACCTGATTATAAAAGGTAGGAAACTGGTCCAGAACGATAGGAACTAATGGACAAAGGGAGGAAACTCGTCTAAAAAGGTAGAAAACAGGTCAGAAAAGAAATGAAACTGGTTCGAAAAGATAGGAAACTGGTCCGAAAAGATAGGAAACTGGTCCGAAAAGATAGGAAACAGGTCCGAAAAGATAGGAAACAGGTCAGAAAAGACAGGAAACAGGTCAGAAAAGGTAGAAAACAGGTCCGAAAAAAAGATAGGACACAGGTCCGAAAAGATAGGAAACTAGTCCGAAAAGATAGGAAACTGGTCCGAAAAGATAGGAAACTGGTGAGAAAAACTAGGAAACTGGTCAGAAAAGATAGAAAACTGGTCAGAAAGAGCAGGAAGCTGATCGGAAAAGACAGGAGAGAGGAAACGGTGGGTACTGTTGTGTAAAGGGTACAGAACTGCTCCGAAAGGGTGGGAAACTGCTCGGAAAAAAAGACAGGAACTGAGGGGTAAGAGGTAAAAAATGGCCTTAAAAGCAGAATACTGGTGAGAGAAAAAAAAGAAAATATCAATTTAAAAAGATGCGGAATGGGTCAGAAAAGGTAGGGACCGAGGTCACCTCAACTCAGTCTCAGTCTCACAAGTATCAGGGAAAAATCTCTAGGGACAGCTTCGCAACAGAAGGTCTTCAGAGAAAGGGAAGAAACTGGTCCAAAAATTCAGATAGCTAATAGGGAAAGTTAGAAGGCTGGTGTACGTACAAGGATAAAGGGAAACATGCGGGCCACTGATTCTGACGGCTACCTCCATCTTGCTCAGTCTTCGGTGTAACAGACTGAGTCTGGAATGGTCGGAGCTGCTGACGATGTCAGTCAGTCCTGCTGTTCTTATGTCTCTCTGCTTTTTGCCTTCCATAGCACCTTGTATCTCCACACATCTCCAGTGCACTGGACATATAATTGTACAAGAATGATGAGGAAGGAAGACAGAAACACAGCGCTGTAAATAAATGGATGGTCATGAAATGAAGAAGACAAACGGAAGCTGAATCGAACAATGGCGTGAGGACATGGAGAAAAAGCTGGATAACGACCAACGAAAACAAGGGGGGGGGGGGGGGGGGGGGGGGGGGTTGAAGGCAACGTAGCCCACGTCGCTCAAGTATTGTTTCTGGATATGCTGCCCCCCTCACTCTTTCTCTCACCCCCCCCCCCCCCTTTAACCCCCTAATCCCCTCCTCTCCTCGTTCCACCCTTCCTTTCGCCATCCCTCGTAAATCTCCGCTCGCCATTCCCCAGCTCCTCCCGCGGTCGAAGGAACTATATGAACAACATGACATAACACGTCATTCCTTCGGGCTTCTCACTCTTTCTGATTTGGCTTCAGCTTCAAAAGAAGTAGTTTCACCGTATTATGTGTTCACACTGGAGCAAGGAATATCGAGAAGAAAAACAACCCTAACCGTAAAGAGGAAAGTGTAAAAAAAAAAAAAAAAAGGTCAACACATTTCTGAACAAGCGCCACACCCTCCTTCCAACATTTCAGTTTCTACGGTGTGTGTGTGTGTGTGTGTGTGTGTGTGTGTGTGTGTGTGTGTGTGTGTGTGTGGTGTGTGTGTGTGTGTGTGTGTGTGTGCATACAAAGAGAGAGACAGAGACAGACAGACAGACAGAGAAAGAGAAAGACACAGTGAGGGGGGAGACAGATAGACAGGTAGACAGACAGACAGAAGGGATTAGAGAAAGAGAGAGCGAGCAAAAGAGACAGACAGACATACACACAGACAAACAGACGCTTTGACGCTTTACTAAGTTATCGCCTTCAGCTTAGCAAGCCATTAAAGCTAAAAGGGGTCCACTTATGACCTGAAACTTTGCATCGATGAAGTATAAGAAAAATAACTAATGATGAAATTAGTAAAATGCATTAAAGTATCAAAATTGTAGGCAAGGTGCAGCTATTGAAATCATAAACTAGCTCACACACGTACGATCCAGTCCGGTTTCGGATTTCTGCCGTGCAGGTACCATCTTTCGACAGGGTTGCTCCCAAGTACCTGAAGCTGGTCATTTCTTCCAGGGGCTCACCATTCATGGTTATGTTAGCACTGCTGTTAGTCGTGCTGGTGACCATGACCTTTGACTTCTCTGTGCTGACCTCCATGCCGTAGGCACTTGCTCTTGTGACAAGTCTGCTTGTCAGATCCTGGAGCTCGGTGTTGCTGCCCTCCATGAGGTCGATGTCGTCTGCAAAACGAAGGTTGCAGACCGGCCTGCCGCCAGTGCTGATGGAGGTGTGATGTTCTTCGAGGGTCTCTTGCATGATTCTCTCCAGAAAGATGTTAAAAAATACTGGAGATATAAGGCACCCTCGCCTGACTCTGACTGTGGTCGGGAAGAACTGGCCCTGCTGGCTATTGAGAAGTACTGTGCTGCTGGAGTGTTCGTAGAGGGCCTGGATGACTTGGACGAGCCTCTCATCAATGTTGAAGTCTCTGAAAACCTGCCATAGGCCGTTTACGTCTTTAACACCTTGACACAACCACGCAATCCCAAAATCATTTTCTGTTCGAGTGTTCCCAACTTTTGATGCCTATTTAATTGTATCAACAACATACCACAGGTTTGCCTACTTATTCTAGTAGCTGTAATCTTACCTGTCGAAACAGTATTTAACACATTTAAATGGATATCTTCCTGTGTCTCCGTATGTAATCAGTACACCTATGAATCGTTTCATGGCAAAAGTATGTACTTTTCTACTAACCTTGTATCTTCCAATCCTCACACCTCTGCTGCTTAAGTCAGTGTGGGCTCAATCTCAGTATTAAAAAGCTTCGGGAATGAAAAAGATCAATAGTATGTAGACTTCTTAGTGATTTTAGAATTTCAATAACACTTAACTTATTTTTTCTGCTCAGTCTAAACGGGCAGCGCTTGTTTCTTAATTTGGTTGTCAATATCAAGCCAAAATGTTTGTATGTGTTTGTTATTCTTCTTTCTTGGTTTCCATGTGTCCATCTGTCTTTTATTCCAAGAGATTCACCTGCACAGAAAACCATGACATTAGTCTAATCTAGATTTACTTCCAGAAGTAATCTGTCAGCTTCTGTCAGAGAGAGAGAGAGAGAGAGAGAGAGAGAGAGAGAGAGAGAGGCGAAATTGCGAAATCTAAAAAAAAAAAAAATTAAAGACGTAAACTCTCAGCTGCTGATTCCATTCCTTTCCAATGAAAACCCCCTTCATCCTCTGTACAATAAGATGAATGGACAGGAAGACAGAAAGGAAATATTTTATAATTATGTACCAGATCAATAGTTTTTTTTTAGTCCGTGCCTTTTACAGAATAGCGTTGTCTGATTGGTCGATGAAACGATCGGAATTCTCACCCTAATAAATGTATGACATGGATTAGTTACATAATTACATTCAGGTTTAACGTCGACGCCCACTACAAGTAAATAGGAAACATTGATAACGACTGAATAAGTAGGGGTAGGGGTCTCTATTTCATTACGCTTACTCCACCAGAACTGACACCTGACAGTTTATTGTATTCATCATCAAATATTGCCTACATATAGAGCTCTGTTACCTCAAAATATCGCAGGAGTGAGCAAAGATCACTGGATTAACACACACCTTTCCACCCCACCTCAACATCTACGCACCCGACATTCTAAAAACCTTCGGCACATTACTCCGACGCACGCACTTCGTAATCATATTCTCTTTGTCTCTCTGTCTCTCTGTCTCTGTCTCTCTCTCTCTCTCTCTCTCTCTCTCTCTCTCTCTCTCTCTCTCTCTCTCTCTGTAATACCCAATATTGGTATCCTCTCCCTGTTTTTATTCTCTGTCAATGATGACATTTAAACGGTAAAATGCTTTCGCTCCAGTGTTTGCAGTCGTCTGTGTGTGACATTAAACTAAATTCCATCACAATTCTAAAACAGCAATTTCCTCGCCTATCCATAAGCGTTTATTTTCCTTTCTCTTTTAGCCATCCACTATGTCTACTCCCCACAGAAGTACGCCCACACACCCATGTACCAGAGAGGGAGACAGAAGGAGGACAGAGAGACAGAGAGAGAAGAGAGAGAGAGAGAGAGAGAGAGAGAGAGAGACAAAGACAGAGACAGAGAGAGACAGAGACAGATACAGACACAGAGACAGATTAACAGACAGAAGAGAGAGATGGACAGACAGCAGATTGACTGAGATAAAAAACAGACAGAAACAGACCGAGAAGATTGAGAGAGAGAGAAACACAGAGAGAGAGAGACAGAGACAGAGATGAGAGAGAGAGAGAGAGAGAGAGAGAGAGAGAGAGAGAGAGAGAGAGAGAGACAGAGAGAGAGAGAGAGAGAGAGACGAGAGAGAGAGGAGACGAGTACGAATATTTTTATTTGAG
>JADBJO010000385.1:293929-306429 GCA_016801955.1 Conus betulinus
GGTGTGATTAGACACTTTGCTGCTGCCAACTGGTGTATCGACAAACACAAAAACATCATTCATCCTCTAGCTAAGCTACAACCTTTTAGTCTAGCCCTGTCAACACACGTGCTGGCGAACGAATACGCTTGGTTCGAAGGTGAGAAGTGATTACAAGAACCTTTGACCTTCAGTGTGTGTGTGTGTGTGTGTGTGTGTGTGTGTGTGTGTGTGTGTGTGTGATATTTGCTGGTTGGTTTGCCTTAAAGTATGTGCTTCGTGGAATAAACAGGAATTGTTGACTTCATGTGCGTGCGTGCGTGCGTGCGTGCGTGCGTGTGTGTGTATGTGTGTGTGTACGTGTGCGCGCGTGTGTGTGTGTGTGTGTGTGTGTGTGTGTGTGTGTGTGTGTGTGTGTGTGTGCGTGCGTGTGTGTGTGTGTGTGTGTGTGTGTGTGTGTGTGTGTGTGTGTGTGTGTGTGTGTGTGTGTGTGTGTGTGTGTGTGTGTGTGTGTCTGTGTGTGTGTGTGTGTGTGTGTGTGTGTGTGTGTGTGTGTGTGTGTGTGTGTGTGTGTGTGTGTGTGTGTGTGTGTGTGTGTGTGTGTGTGTGTGTGTGTACGTGCATGTTTCTGGTTCTCTCTCTCTCTCTCTCTCTCTCTCTCTCTCTCTCTCTCTCTCTCTCTCTCTCTCTCTCTCTCTCTCTCTCTCTCTTTCTTTCTTTCTTTTTCAGTTTTTTTTTCTTATTAAATCAAATTCTTTCTCAGAAGTTTTCTCTGCATGTGCGCGTACGTGCGTGCGCACGCATGTGCGTGCGTGCGTGCGTGCGTGCGTGCGTGCGTGCGTGTGTGTGTGTGTGTGTGTGTGTGTGTGTGTGTGTGTGTGTGTGTGTGTGTGTGTGTGTGTGTGTGTGTGTTTACGTGCACATGCGTGCATGGATCTGCAACCTGTATCTGGTTGTTTTCTTTCTTTCTTTCTCTTCTTTTCTATTCATTTTTGTTCGTTTGATTTCTTTCATTTCTTCCATTTTTGTTATTACATTTATTTCTCTTTTTTTTTTCTTTATCTACACGTGTATGTGTGCGTGCGTGCGCGCAAGTTTGTATATCTCTGCACAATGTGTGTGTGTGTGTGTGTGTGTGTGTGTGTGTGTGTGTGTGTGTGTGTGTGTGTGTGTGTGTGTGTGTGTGTGTGTGTGTTTTTTCTCCCTGCGTGCTTGTGAGTATGTGTGTCTGCAGTCAAGCGCATGCTCATGAAGACACTTGCAAACAACCCGCCCTCGCTCCCCCAGCGCAATTACGCAAACATGTCGCATTCATTCCCACACTCCCAAAATACGTAACGCATCTATTTTTACATCTTCATAAGTGAAAGCTGTTATTCTGCTGCAAGACAAGGTTTCCCTATTGACATATCACTTCCTCGCTGGGGGGGGGGGGGGGGGGGGAGGAAAGGAAGAGAGAGGAGGGCAAAACAGGGTGGGGAGTTCGAGTACGGGAGACTGAGAGTGAAGGGTTGGGGGAGGTGTGGAATGGGGTGGGAGGGAGGTGGATGGGGAGAGATGTGTTGGAGCGTGGTACGCGTTTTATAAATCAGTGGCTCGACGACGACCTTTTCTTGCAGGGAACCAGAAGTCTACAACAGATGTTTCTGTTTTTTCGTTCAGTGTTTAGGTCTTCTCTTCATAGCCTGCGACAATGGTTGGTTAGCTGGTTGGCCGACTTATTCTTTGGGAGGCTGATAAGTTAGCTTCTTTTTGTGGTAACATTTACTGATGAAGACGTTCCATATTGACAACAAGGAAAGGGGAAAACTACATAATCCAAGAATGAAAGATGCCATGGATTTCATCAACATGCCAAAGTAACAGACACAATGGAAGCAAAATCTCCAATGGATGGCAATCTCTGGGGGAAAATACTGTATTAGTGTATTGCTTTCAGTGGTTTCTTGATTTCAGTGCCAGGTACTGCAGAAGTTTAAGTTATCCCATCCTATGCATTTAATCTTTGTTCTTTGCTTCGTTACAAAACGTTTGGGCGTTAGCTTCCATTTTGTTGATTATACATTCATGAAAAATGGCTGGTTGCTTGCTTGCTTGGTTCGTTGATTGGTCAGCTTTTGGTTGGTTGGTTGGTTGGTTGGTTGGTTGGTTGGTTGGTTGGTTGGTTGGTTGGTTGGTTGGTTGGTTGGTTGGTTGGTTGGTTGGTTGGTTAGTTGGTTAATTGGATGGTGGTGTGGTTGATTGGTTAGATAGTTGGTTGGCTGGATGGTTGGATGGTTGGTTGGTTTGTTTGGTGGGTTGGATGGTTGATTGGTTGTATGGTTGGTTGGTGGTTGGATGGATGGTTGGTTGGGGTGGTTGGTTGGTTGGTTGGTTGGTTGGTTGGTTGGTTGGTTGGGTTGGTTGGTTATTTGACCATTGGTAAGTTGGTAGATTGGTTGTTGGTTAGTTCGTTGTTTGTTTGGCTGTTGGTGGACAGGGTTTTGCTTTGTTGTTTCATGGATTGGCTGTCGGCTGGGTGGTTGACTATTTGGGTGTGTGGATGGCTGGCTATTTGAGTGTGTGGATGGATGGCTATTTGGGTATGTGGATGGCTGGCCATTTGAGTGTGTGGATGGCTGGCTCTTTGAGTGTGTGGATGGCTAGCTAATTGGGTGTGAGGATGGCTGGCTATTTGGGTGTGTGGTTATGGCTGGCTATTTGAGTGTGTGGATGGCTGGCTATTTGGGTGTGTGGATGGCTGGCTATTTGGGTTGTGGCGGCTGGCTATTTGAGTGTGTGGATGGATGGCTATTTGGGTTTTTGGATGGCTGGCTATTTGGGTGTGTGGATGGCTGGCTATTTGAGTGGATGGCTGGCTATTTGGGGGTGTGTGTTGGCTGGCTATTTGGGGGTGTGGATGGCTGGCTATTTGAGTGTGTGGATGGCTGGCTATTTGGGAGTGTGGATGGCTAGCTATTTGGGTGTGTGGATGGCTGGCTATTTGAGTGTGTGGGTGGCTGGCTATTTGAGTGTGTGGATTGCTGGCTATTTGGGTGTGTGGATGGCTGGCTATTTGGGTGTGTGGACGGCTGGCTATTTGGGTGTGTGTGGCTGGCTATTTGGGGTGTGTGTGGCTGGCTATTTGGGTGTGTGGATGGCTGGCTATTTGGGTGTGTGGATGGCTGGCTATTTGGGTGTGTGGGCGGCTGGCTATTTGGGTGTGTGGGCGGCTGGCTATTGGGGGTGTGTGGATGGCTGGCTACTTGGGTGTGTGGATGGCTGGCTATTGGGGTGTGTGGGCGGCTGGCTATTTGGGTGTGTGGATGGCTGGCCGGTTGATAGGTTCAGGGAATGTAGTTCGAGCTGCTTACACCAGATGGCAAGACAAGGTTCTGTATTTTTAACTCCCCGAATGGTTTAACTCCCAGGGAGTTAAACTGTTCATATGTCAATTTTAACTCCCCGGGAGTTAAACTAGAATGACTCCCACCCTGTGCCAAAATAATTCCACTCAGTAAAACTTCAAAATGTTCTAAAATCTTTTTTGTACAAGTCTCAACAAATTTCTTGAAAACATTAAGGGGGAGTCATTTTGTACATATATCAGACTTAACTCCCCACCCTGTAAACAGAATGACCCCCCCCCCCCCCCTTCCCGGGAGTTAGTCTGTACTATATCCAGATTAACTCCCGGGAGTTAATCCAGGTGTGTAAAAGTTTAACTCCCTGCCCACTAAGGGGAGTCAGTTTTTCACAGTTTAGAATAACTCCCCTGGGAGTTAATGTGTACACGTGTTTTCTGACTCCCAGGGAGTTACTTTGTAACAGAGGGGGAGTTAATCTGATCATGACTAAGATGACTCCACACCCACCTATTCCCAGATGTCTTTCTGTAAGAGAATGGAGAAGGGGATTTAATGTTCATGATCTATCATCATCATAGGGAAAGGAAATGTCCGTGTACATATTCATGTGCTCATCTATGCATGTCCTTGACATTTTACTATGCCTTTTTGTACATAATCTGTACGTCAAAGTCTGTATATACATGAATTAATGGTTTGATGCCTTTGGTGGAAATACTGTACCTTCAGTCTCCGTAAGTGTAGGCCATTACACTCAAATGGTGTAGAAATGGGAAATAAAAAAATCAATTTTCATTGTGTCATGCCGCCAAATTAGGGAGTGAGGGGGGGGGGGGGGGGGGGGGGGTAGAGGGTAAGGAAGGGTAAGGGGGGCGGGGAGAGAGAATGACGAGTAGTCGCGACGTGACGTAAAATTGTTTGTATTGACTCGCTACATCTGGGAGAGAAGAAAGGAGAGAAAAAGGGTTAGCATAGATTAGAAATTTGTGAGTGAGACACAGGAGATAGAGAAAGAGGGAGGGGGGGGGGGGGGGCGATGGTGCCAAGTAGCCACCCTCTTGTACAATTTGTACAAGAGGGTGGCTGCTTGGGACCGATCTGATGAAGTTGTCAAGTGACTCGTCACAGGTGTGGGGGTGTGCGTGTGCCAAACTAAAAACGAAAGTCGGCCAGCCAATCAGAAAAACACACACATTTTTCAATAAAATTCAGGATACGTGACTTATTCACAGAAACCCGGATTGGCTGCACGTGTTGTTCGGTTTTTCAGGTTGTTTACAGTTCAGGGTGCGTTTGCTGACAACGATTTCCATTTGTGCCTGCAGTTGTTTACTATTTCTACTTTAGTATTTAGGGTTGCTAAGTATGGTTTGCATAGTATTAACCATTTTTCTGTTGAACATAGGTTGCATCTTTTTGAAATGTTATTTGTATGGTGATGCCCTTTTTATGATTTTCCAGGATATGTTATAGTTTATTTTTTGTCTTAAGTCTCCAAATATATTTGCTCAGTTCTGTTTGGTTTTTGTATTTTTCTTTGTTGAATGACTGTTTATGGTTTGCATATCTGGTTTTGAAGTGATTTTCAGTGATCCCTATGTATTTCTTTTTTCATTTTCTGATGTCACAGTGGCTTGGTATACAATGTTGTTATAGAGGCATTTGTTGCTTAAGGGACACTGTTCTTTTGTAGTACAATTGCAGGATTTCCTTCTTCACCCTTCTTTGCTGTGTTGCTTTTCATTTTTGTTGGATGAATCAATTATATTTTTAAGGTTAGGCATGCATGAATATGATAGTTTGATGGTGTTCTTGTTGAATATTTTGGACAATTTGTGTTCTTTTGGGAAGGATGCTGTCAAAATTTTAAAAAAATTTCTTTCCCTACGTTTGTTTTTACTCGTCCATCATATGGAGGGTTGTACCATGTGATTTTCCTTTTCCTGCTTTTTTTTGTTTTTGTTCATGTTGTTATCTGGGTTGTATTGTAGTTTGTAGCTGTAACCACTTTTTTGCAATGCCTCTTGGTATCTGCTGCTGCGTTGTGTGAATACTCTTTCATTATGTGACAGATTAGATAATCTCTTGTTTATGCCATTGGGTATGGTTTTTTAGTATAGATGGTGGGGTGGTTGCTATTGATGTTTACATAAATGGGAGTGTCATTAGGTTTCTTGTATGGTTTATATATGTAGTTGTTGAGGTCAAGTGTTATGTCTAAGTAGTTCACTACCTTTTTGTTTGCTTCGATGGTGATTTTTAGTTATGGTTTTGGAAAATTTTGCATAGTTCTTTTTTCTAACCAGTAATTACTACAAAATGGAACCAAACGAGTACTCACAACTTCTTGATAAAAACATTCAGAAAAACTACAAAAAAGCTGATAAAACCATACACAACAACATCCGAAAAAAAGAAAAAGAACTCGTACACCACATGGATCTAGGTGACAGGGTAGTAGAAACAACAGCAATAAAAGAAGCCTTCATAACTCTTAAAGACCATAAACCCAATTTCCACAACAACCCAACATGTAGACTAATAAACCCATCTAAATCTGAACTGGGCAAAATAAGTAAGAAAATCCTAGAAAAAGCCATAAAAAAAAACATAAAATCAAACACGGAATACAACCTCTGGAAGAACACATATGAAGTTATTCAATGGTTCAAAAATCTAACAAACAGAAGAACACAGTATTCATCACATTCGACATAGTAGACTTCTACCCATCCATAGATGAAGAGCTACTCACTAAAGCTCTGAAATTTGCTAATAAACACACAGACATACAGGGTCAGAAATGGAAATCATTCTCCACACCAAGAAAAAACTTACTCTACAGCAGAAATGAAAAATGGATCAAGAAAACGAACAGAAACTCAACATTTGATGTGACCATGGGATCGTATGACAGTGCCGAAACATGCGAACTGGTCGGACTATGGAATAGCTCTTGCTTCTTTTTTTTTCTTCTTCTCTTCTTCTTCTTCTTCTCTCTCTCTCTCTCTCTCTCTCTCTCTCTCTCTCTCTCTCTCTCTCTCTCTCTTCTCTCTCTCTCTCTCTCTCTCTCTCTCTCTCTCTCTCTCTCTCTCTCTCTTTACCACGGGATGACTTTTTTCGCATTTTTTCAAGCAAATGTACACTTATACACATGTATCTAAACGCATACACGTACGCGTTGTTATATTCACACAATGTCACACACGGACACGAGAGAGAGAGAGAGAGAGAGAGAGAGAGAGAGAGAGAGAGAGACACAGACAGACAGACAGACAGACAGACAGGACAGACAGACAGACAGACAGACAGACAGACAGGCAGACAGACAGACAGACAGAGAAAGAGATAGACAGACAGACAGTTTACACAAACAGAAAACGAAGAGATGGAAAAAAAAACCGGTATCACAGAGAGAGAGAGAGGGGGGAGGAAAAGAGGGAGAGAGGGAGATAAAGAGAGAGAGAGAGAGAGAGAGAGAGAGAGAGAGAGAGAGAGAGAGAGAGAGAGAGAGAGTTAAACGGCAAACACTAAGGCAGGCCAAAAAAGCAGACAGACAGCGACAGGGAGGCAGAGAGAGACAGAGAAAGAGATCAAGAGAGAAGAGGCTCGTGTTTTTCAACAACACCAGCCAGAAAAAAAAAAAAATCAATCAAAACCATCATCTCTCACTCTTTTTGTTTTTATTTATTTCACTGTTGAAATGATATTTGATCTTATTCCATTAACCTTTTGTCTTGATGGAAAACGGGTATCGACCCAGTCGACATTGTACGTCTGTAAACAAAATATGTGTTCAGAAATGTCACGGTGATTTATCTGCACTGGGTCATGGACGATTTCTGGTCATATCTTTATTGCTGATATTTTGATGATAGCCACATAAACGTGACTTCGATTTTTATCTGCCCTCTAAAATTAACCCTTAAAACGAACATACGAGTAAAACTGCAATTCTGAAAATCGTTCGAAATGTAATACAGTTGAAATCAAATCATAGAAAAAGAAAACATTAGGAAAATGAACAGAACATTACAGACAAAATTGTTATTCCTCGAGGGAAATATGAAACAGAATCAAATAAAATAAACACAATTTACATGAAAATAACGCAATATTAGATATTGCGGGAAAAAAACCTGCACCAACTCAAAATTCAAACTGTTGACACATGTTAACCTTGCACGCGTCTTTTTTTTTATTTAATTTTATTTCATTTATTGTATTTTATTTTATTTTATTCCATTTATTGCATTTTATTTCATTTTTATCCTCAGACACATGCCGAATTATTTCCTCCCACACTGATTATTCTGCACTTTTCGTTGCTATTTCTTTCCTTTTCTATTTTCGGTCCTTCCCTGTTGGGGTTGGGTACTGGCTTACCCTGGGTGTTGAAAATACCACAGACTTCCAGGTCGTGCTCTGTTTCTAAATACCCTGGGTGGACTCACACAGATAGGCCTGCTTTTGCTAAACGGTCTCACCAAGGATTCAAAAGTGGACTCAAGCCAGAGGCGCACGCGCGCGCACGCGCGCGCACGCGCGCGCGCGCGCGCGCGTGCGTGCGTGTGTGTGTGTGTGTGTGTGCGTGCGTGCGTGCGTGTGTGTGTGTGTCTGTGTGTGTGTGTCTGTATGTGAGTGAGTGTGTGTGTATGTATGCGTGTGTGTATGTGTATGTGTGTGTGTATGTGTGTCTGTCTGTCTGTCTCTCTCTGTATCTGTGGTTGTGTTTCATCAAAACACGGGGGCGGGATGTGTGTGTGAGTGTATGTAGTGGGGGGGGGGGGGGGGGGAGCGGTAGGGGAGAGAAGAACTGAAATTGAATTTCTGGAGATGCGCGGCATCTAACTGTGAAAATTCGCTGAAGTGGTGGAAGACATTGCCTGAGATTCGGCAGTCAACACTCCTCCATGCCCCCGGGCAGAATCCTCCACACACACACACACACACACACACACATAACCTCCCCTTTCATCTTCTCTCTGTCCCCGGTTTGCTCCACTCCTCGTGCCTGAGGTGAAGGAGGACTGGGTCTGAAGAGCCTTCGGCATGGTCAGCCACGTACAAAAAGCGATACGTCCATATATCACGGCTTTGGGTTCTGCCAGTCTCTCCATCTGTCTGAATGTATGTCTCTCTGTCTCTGTCTGTCTGCCTGCTTGCTTCTCTCTCTCTCTCCTCTCTCTCTCTCTCTCGGGGCATGACGGGTAATGGCGTCCGGAAAGCAGCGTTTGTAAACAGATGCAAGGAATGTTGCTCTATTTGGTGCTGTTCTGAGCTCTTTCAAGTTGATATTCGTTATAATGATATAGTAAGTGGTGGACTTGTTGATGTGGCGGGCCGCTGTCGGCATATTTTGTGGCAGATTGATCGCTAGGTAAAAGTTCACCGGACAGAAGGATGTTGATTTTGAATAGGAGAGCGGTGACACGGACAGTGAAACGATGATAACTTCGATTGATGTTATTGTTATATTTTTGCAGTGCTGGACGATCATAGCTCTCATTAACACTTTGTGCAACAATGTGTCCAAAATGCTGCCAACAGACAACGGCCTGTTTAGAGAGAAAATGTAAATATGAAAGGGACTATGTCATGTGCGGAGCATTTCATGTGTGGAAGCACCGGTATGTGTCAGTTGGACACGTACGTGCAAGTGCCTGTCCTTGTTTTTTGGCTCGTGCACGCCGTGTTCTCACTGCGTAAGCTGCTGCTTTGCAGTGACGTGGAGACGAACCCTGGCCCCAACCCTGACGGACAGGTGCACTTGGAAGAAGAAAATGCGGTGGGCGAATACTACGACAGGACAAGACGACTTGATGGAGAGAATTATGCAAACCTTAGAACAACACAGTTTCATCAACAAACAACAGTAATCAGGAATGATCTCAGTGAAATTAAAGACGAACTAAGTTAAGTGAAACAACAATGCGAAGAAATAAACAGAAGATGTGACAGACTTGAAGTTGACCATAGACACTTGACAGAGACAGTGACTGACATGACGACAGACATACAACACTTGTTTGCGGTGTCAGAGGACAGAAAAAAAGAGAGGCGCACGAACTGACTGAAACACTCGAAGAAATCAAAGAAGAGGTAAAGAAACTAAAAATAGATACGGATAGACTCGAGGACTCCTCACGCAGACACAATTTACGCCTCTTCGGGATTTCCCAGAAACAAGCCAGCGAGACATTCGACACATGTGCTTAAGCAGTGGTCGATGTTCTTAACAGTACCAATGATGACAGACGATGGACAGATGACGACATAGAGCGAGCCCACCGGATAGGATATGCATGTGAGGGTCATACAAGACCTATGATAGTCAAATTTAGAAGTTGGAAAGACAAAATGTCGGTGTTAACGAACAGAAACACAACAACAAACAACAACAGGAAAAGGGAGTCAGAGTGGCAAATGACTATACCAGAGCGCAAGTCCAAATAGTTGCACAAGCTAGGCGGGAAGGAAAGAGAGCGTTTTTTAAGAAAGGTCAGCTAGTCATAGGCCCACGATTCCCAGATCCCCGAACATATGCACAGGTGGGGGAAGTGGGGAGGACTGCAGAACTGACAGAAGTGCAAAACCTAATGCTGGCAGGACAAATATTCAGAACACTACAGTTGTAAATGAGAACGACCGACGCACTGAAACCAGTCACCATGACAACACCCCGACTCAGGGCGAGAAAAGTGTTGACAGTAGGGGTTCTTCCCCTGCTTCTGTGCATGGCTCCCGGCCCACCCAGAGTCAACTGCAGCCTGATGATGGCGACGGGAGTGGTGGACACGTCCCTCGCAGCTACACGAAGACCAGGCGGGACGGAGCAGTGACAACCAGCGGGGATTCCCCGAGTTGTGTCACTGGAGGACGCCGTGGCACTGACGCACGTGCACCACGTGGAGGGCACGCGTCGAGCAGCAGGCAGGAATTCAGACGTACCTGGGTAACCGGCCAAGCAGGACAGCAGCTCCGGGTCGTGGCAGGGGGACAGGCGATGGACTGAATGACAGGAGCCTACGTTCGAGCGCCGCGAGGAAACCATAGGACAGGCCCGACCATTCACCTCAGTGGACATTTTAAAACTATCATGTTGAAAACTTATTCAGTAAACTGAGTGACCTCTCTTTTAAGAATTATGTGAATAAATTTGATTTTGTTACCCTTACCGAAACTTTTCTTGATTCATCATTTGATTACAGTAACGTTTTTTTCTGATTGCTTGAAGTTTCACGTGCCAGCGAGAAAAATGTCTCTCACCATGGGGGGAATTCAGGAGGTGTGTTGCTATTGATAAGAAAGACTTTACAGAAAAATGTGAAAGAAAAATAAAGCTTGACTGCGACAACGTTATTGCTGTAAAAGTAGATAAACATGTGTTTGGCATTGACAAAGATGTTATATTAGTCGCTTGCTATATTGTCCCGGAAGGAGCCACCTCACACAATGACAAATTGATTAAGGATGGTGTTCTGCTAATGGAAGAAACCCCATTGCAGCATGTTGAGAAAGAAATGGATGAACTCTGTTTTGTGGTAACAGGTGATTTAAATGCCAGAACAGGAAACAGACAAGTTGAAAATGAAATAATGGCAAAATATGTTAGCAGTATAGAGGATGTTGACATAGATGACAACAGTTGTACACGTCGTTCTAAAGATTCAACCGTTAATAATTTTGGTAAAACATTGTTGAACTTTTGTTTCATGTTCGATTTGAGTATCTTAAATAGTTTTTGTAATGGTGATAGTGAGGGTGAATATACTTTTGTATCTTCCAATGGTTGCAGTGTAATTGATTATTTTCTGATTCACACTGATTTGTTATCATATTTTTGGTTTACGAGTTGGTGACTGTATCTACTCATGGCACCTACCAGTTGAGGTAATATGGAGAGGTGACTGTTGTCGTTCGGAGGATAAGCATTTACGACAGCAAGGTGAAGAAAAAATCATATGGTCAGATGATGAAAACGCAAATATGTACAAAAATGAACTCGAATGTGATGAATTTCAAGAGACTTTGCAGAAAGCCTGTCAACTATTAGACATTGATGTGAATGAGTCTCTTGAAAAGTTTGTCAGTGCTTTGTGTGGGGCTGCTGCTTGTATGGTTAGAGTTATTGGTAGAGGTGACAGAAAATGTAACGATTTGTTTGATGATGACTGCAAACGAAAGAAACAGGAAGTTAAAAGGTACTGAAAAGATTTCAGAGATGCAAAATAATTAAGGACAAAAATAAGAAAAGAGAGAATACGCTTTAACTCGAAAAGATTACATTACATTAAGGAAAATAAAGGAACATGAGTTTGAAGAAAATAGATTAAAGAAACTAAGAGATTCTGTTGATGATTCGAAAACATTTTGGGCATTAATAAGATCTGTTAATAAGAAACGCTTTGTTTATAACGAGATCTCAGTACAAAATTGGTATGATCATTTCTGGGGCGTTTTTCCATAATTTTGATAGCAGTGTTACAGAAGAAGATGCAAATTTGGTGGAAGAAGATGATGAAATTGAGCCATTATTTAACAATGTAATATCCAGAGAAGAAGTTTTTGCTGCTATTAATCATTTAAAAGTAGGAAAGAGCGCAGGACCAGACAAATTATATAGCGGAAATGCAAAAGCATGCAAACTCAGCTGTAATCGATTTCCTTGTCCATTATTCACCCAACTTTTTGAAAATGGCACTTTTCCTCTAGAATGGGCTAAATCGATTATCATACCAATACATAAGAAAGGAGATGCTAACAATCCGGATAACTATCGTGGGGTAGCACTTACCAGCATTTTAAGTAAAGTCTACACTCACATACTAAATAAAAGATTAACAAAATGGGCTGAAAACGAAGGAAGATAGTTGAAGAACAAGCAGGTTTTAGAACCAATTACAGCACCATAGACCATATATTTACACTTTACTCACTGGTACAGAAATACTTAATCTGTAATACGAAGCTTTATGTTGCATTTGTAGATTTTAAGAAAGCATTTGATTCTATAAATCACAATGTTTTGTGGAATGTACTTCGTAAAAGTGGTGTGAATGGTAAATTGTATAAAGCCATTAGGAGTATTTACAGCTCGGTACTTGCGTGTGTACGTGTCAAGAGTGAGTATTCAGAATATTTCGATTGCCCAAATGGAGTTAAACAAGGGTG
>JADBJO010000385.1:311429-313929 GCA_016801955.1 Conus betulinus
ATTGATCACAATTTTTGTAAACAAAATTGAGAGCCATGTGGGTTGAAAATAAGTAGCGATTTCAAACGATGACTTTACTTTATATCCTTACACACACACACACACACACACACACACACACACACACACACACACACACACACACACACACACACACACACACGCACACATACACACACACACACACACACACACACACACACACACACACACACACACACACACACACACACACAAGTGCGCGCGCACCAATATACTATTGTTTCCAAATTTGAGCTTGGCTGTTCCTACATTCTCTCTCTCTCTCGCTCTCGCTCTCTCTCTCTCTCTCTCTCTCTCTCTCTCTCTCTCTCTCTTCTCTCTCTCTCTCTCTCTCTCTCTCTCTCTCTGTAGTGCACAATTATCACCATCCTCTTCCTGTTTTATGGTTTGTCAATGATGACATTTAGACGGTACAATGCTTTCGTTCCGGTGTTTGCAATCATATGTGTGTGACATTAAAGTGAATTCCACCACAATGCTGAAACAAATCCATGACCTCGCCCATCCAAACGCCGTTAGTCCTTCCTCTTCCTTCAGCCACATACCAGCTCTACACGAAGCACACCCACACAATCACGTAAGAGAGAGAGAGAGAGAGGAGAGAGAGAGAGAGGAGAGAGAGAGAAGAGAGAGAGAGAAGAGAGGCGAGAGAGAGAGAGAGACAGAAGGGAGACAGAGGGAGAAAAGAGAGAGAGAGAGGAGAGAGACAGAGACAGAGAGAGAGAGAAGGAGAGAGAGAGGGGGTATGTGTTGTGAATTGCGACATATACTTTGATATTGTTTGCTGCTTTCGCTGGTTTTTTGTTTTTGGGGGTTTTTTGGTTTTTTTTGTTCTTTTTTTTACGACAATGTGCAAAAAAAAACTATTCCTCAATAAAAAAAAAAAAAAATTCGTATTCATATTCGTATTCTCTTGTCTCTCTCTGTCTCTCTGTCTCTGTCTCCGTATCTCTCTCTCTCTCTCTCTCTCTCTCCTCTCTCATCCTCTCTCTCTCTCTCCTCTCTCTCTCTCTCCTCTCTCTCTCATCTTGCGCGTTTCCCCAACAAAGCGAAGAAGGCGGAAAAAAAACGACGAAGTGAAGGGAAGGGGAGGGAGGAGGACAAGGGGGCATCCAAATGGTGGGTATGATCAGAACGCTTTGACTGCTGGCAAAACTCACGTATGAACAAACCACAAACCACATCATGCATACCTCTCGCTTAGCTGTGACATTGACATTCAACCTTGTCAACACATCGTGTCGTGTAAGCGAATCGATACGGCTGGGAGTAAATGTGAGAAGTGCTACCAAGAACCTATGACCTTATGTGCGTGTGAGTGTGCGTGTGCGTGCGTGCATGCGTCCGTTTTGGCGCGTGCGTGCGTGCGTGCGTCATGCGTGCCGTCGTGCGTGCGTGCGTGCGTGCGTGCGTGCGTGGCGTGGTGCGTGTGTGTGTGTGGTGTGGTGTGTGTGTGGTGTGTGTTGTGTATTTGTGATGTGTGTGTGTTGTGTGTGTGTGGTGTGTGTGTGTGTGTGTGTGTGTTGTGTGTACGTGTTGTGAGTGTGTCTGTGTGTTTGTGTGTGTGTTAGTGTGTGTGTGTGGTGTGTGTGTGTGTGTGTTGTGTGTGTGTAGTGTGTTGTGTGGTGTATGTGTTGGTGTGGTCGTTTATTCTGCTTGCCTTAAGAATGTATGTTCTTTGCTTGGAATTTAAACAGGAATTATTGAACTTGACTTCTTTGTACGCGGCGCGGAGAGCGAGCGTGTGTTTGTGTGTGTATGTGTCGTGCGTGCGTGTGTGTGTGTGTGTGTGTGTGGGTGTGGGTGGTGTGTGTGTGTTGTGTGTGGTGTTGTGTGTGTGTGTAGGTGTATATGTGTGTTGTAAATGTGTGTGGCTGTAGTGGGTGTGTGTGGGTGTGTGTGTGGTGTGTGTGGTGTGGTGTGGGTGTGTGTGTGTCGNGGGTGTGTGTGTTTGTGTGAGCATGCTTGAGTGCGTGCATGGTTGTTCGTATGTGCGTTGGCGTGTGTGTGTGGTTTTGTGGGTGTGTTGTGTGTGTGTGTTGTGTGTTTGTGTGTGTGTGGTTCTTTTTCTTTTTTTTTTTCTTTTTTTCTCTTTTCGCTGCCTTGCTATGTTCATGAAGGAGAGTAGTTTTTCATGGCTCAGGGAATAGGTTCCTATACGTTTTTGTTGGTTTTTTTTTCTTGCTGCCAGCACAATTACGCCAAAACAAACCAGCAAACAACAACAAAAATGACTGACGATTTTTGAACATTCAGGGGTGGCCAAGGTGACCTATGTGCAAGACGAACACTTTATTGATCGATGTGGATCCACGATTTACGGCCGTATTCCCAACGACAGAGATCCACAGTCCTGTTCCTTCCCCAACGGAGGATTTGCACACTCTCTGAGAGTACTGTTAGGTATTTCGTTTTATTTATTATTTATTTTATTTATTTACCTTATTATATATCTATT
>JADBJO010000385.1:318929-356429 GCA_016801955.1 Conus betulinus
AGAGGTAGAGAGAGGGAGGGAGAGAGAGGAGATTGGAGGTTCGGGAGGAGGTTCGTGAAACCTTACAACTCCTGTTTTGTCTGAAAGAGAGAGGGTTTTCGAAATGGCAAGAGATAGTAGAGATAGAGAGAGAGAGAGAGAGGAGAGAGAGAGAGATGATGACAGACTAGACAGACAGAAAGGAGACTGATAGACGGACGAGAGAGAGAGAGAGAGGAGAGGAGAGAGGGAGAGAGACAGAGAGAGAGAGACAGACCGACAGACAGGAAACCAGAGACAGACGAGACAGACAAACGGATAGACAGAGGAACAGACAAACGGATAGAAACCCAGAGAGACTAGAGACAGACAGACGACAGAAACACGGAAGAGACAGAGGAGAGAGAGAGAGATGAGACCCAGACAGAGACAGAGAGCGAGACGGACAGATAGAGAGAGAGAGAGCGACGACAGGACAGATGGACGGACAGACTGAAGAGACAAAGAGGATAGAGAACTCACACAGACACAACCACAAAACACACACACACACACCACACACACACACCACACACACACACACCACACCACACACACACATCGATAGACAGAGATAACACGACAAACAAGAGAACGACAGAGACAGACTAACAAAAACAAGTGTGTGTGTGGAGGAGAGGGGGGGGAGGAGGTGGGGGGGAGGGACAAAAAACCACACACACACCACCGACCTGAGACCGCGATTAAAAAGCACACAGGCTTATGTAACACAACACCCACCACCACTGAGAGGTCACATGCGTTGTCAATATTTTAATTACCATCCAGAACACGCAACGCCCGGTTTGTGGGCAGCCCAGCAAAACAGGCTTCAGATAGCCCTGGCACTGAAAGCTGGCTCCTACAAGGTAAAGTAACCACCTACACCTGTAGCGAGGCACAGGAAATTCTAAAATTCCACACCTCTGACAACACAGTGTTTCCTGCAGGGAGGGCAAACACTTCCTACCATGGGTCAACAGGGACCACATTAAAGAGAAGTCTGGGGTCTTGCTTCCGTGCCAGGATTAGATGCAAATGAGAACAACAGACTATGAAAGCAACGAGACACTAGAGAGAGTCGATGCGATTGTAAATCTTTTATTTCCACAGGTAACAGATAAGCCGGTGTGGTGCAGCCCAATGTTGTTGTTGTTTATTCCCTTATTCTGCCCTTCTGGCTCCGGTATTGGAGATAGTGTGACTGTGGCAACCTAACTAGGCATTTTGCAAGCCGGACTAAAACTTTTTCCAAAAACAAAAACCTCTCACAAACATACATATCTTTCGAAAAATGCAAGAGATAGATTGTAGATTAGCAGCGAGAGATAGAGAGGCGAGAGAGGATAGATAGAGAGAGGTCTTATGCTAGGTGCCAGAGAGAGATATAGGAGAATGAGGAGGGGAGATAGGAGAGAGAGAGAGAGGAGATCAAGAGAGAGATATACTGTCCAGGCGAATCTGTCATTTCTGACAACGTAAACAGCCTAAGCATCATATGTCAAGACTGTTCACCAGTCCAACCTATCATCCCTGAAGAACCCGGTAATAGTGTCCGACTCACCGGCTGCTCTACCTCCTCGCATACCCTCCTCACTCAAGACTCTACGCCCTCAAAACTTCCCAATCACTCCGGGACACCCTTTCTCTACAATACATACCTCCTCTACCACTCCTGCCTACCCTCTGATCATTCTTCTGCTCTCCGTCGGCCCTCACCCTCCTCCAAGAGACCCCTCTCGAGCTCCTCCTCATCCTCTCCTCCTTCCTCTCTCTCCTTGAGAGAGGAGAGAGGAAGGAAGAGAGGGGAGAGAGAGGAGAGGAGAGGAGAGTCCCGCTGCCTCTCTATACTCAGTGATATACTCACCCCCTACCAATCTCTGAAACACTCCATCCATCTGCGAGTTAGCCTCACAAATCTCAACAACACACCAACAAACCCAAACCTGCTCATCTCCTCCTCTCCCCCCCTGCAACCCTACGTCTCTCCTGACTCTCCAATCTCTCTGCTCTCTCTCTCTCTCTCGTTGAGCCGTTTGACTATCTGTCGATCTAAGCGTTTAACTTAGTGAAGCCATAGTTTTCTTGAACAGCATCACTTATATAGGGATCAGGGAACAGAACTCTACTTTTGTTTATGTTCAGTCAGCACCCGTGTCACGTACAGGTCAGAATACAGGACAGAGTTACCGTTCCTGTCCAACAGTTTACGGGGGAGTGGCGCTCCGGAATCTGGAGCGGGATTCTGAGCCGGAGGTGGACGGATGAGTGATCCGCCATTTGTACCATACACGAATTAGAAACGACTGTTGAAACCCATCAGAACCCAAAGCCCATTTGATGGACCTCTCCCGTCGTGTCCAACGGAGAAGTACAGCAGGCAGCTCATCTACTGATGTGGGTCCTTGTGTGGGATGATGAAGACCAACTCCTGAGGCACGATCGTCGTCCACAGACGCTGCATGGAAATGGAGTCCTGCAAGGATGGGGCCCCGTTCTCTCTCCGATTCCCCCTTTTCCTGGATGGCGGCTGCTCTGTAGCGCCCGAATGTCCTTCGTGCCTGGGTACAACACCGTTGATTCCACTGTGTTCAGTCAAGGGCGACATCTTCCCAGGAAGCAGTGTCGATGTTGCAGCTTCCGGGAACCCACAACCCACGTAGAGAACAAAGCTTTATAGTTTATTTACATCGTGCTGAAAAAAAAAAAAACGAACTCAACAAAGTTTAAACTTAATGAAGTTGTCCAGTTTCGTGCAGATCGTTCCTACGAATCAATGAAATCAATGAATGAATGTGTAACTGAAGGCAGGTCTTCCAACCGTATTGGGAATATTTCACTGCTTCTAATTTTCTTTCCGCTCCAACTGCATCTCATCAACACCTGTGTTGTTATGGTTTTTACTTGGTTTTTACTGTGTGTGGGTGTGTGTGTGTTGGTCCTCCAAACCCACCCTGAGGTGTGTGTGTGTGTGTGTGTGTGAGAGAGAGAGAGAGAGAGAGAGAGAGAGAGAGAGAGAGAGAGTGTGTGTGTGTGTGTGTGCGCGCGCGCGCGAGCGTGTGTGTGTGTGGGGGGGGGGGGGTGGCGGTTATTACACACACACACACACACACACACACACACACACACACACACACACACACACACACGCACACACACACACACACACGCAGCAGTACGGGAAAACGAATCGACTTCCTTTTAGTTTTGGTGTTTATTGAACCGTGCAACCTTTAGAATAAGAAAAGTGATCTGTCGTTTCTCTTTGCTTCAAATTTCAAAGCGACAGCACGCCGCTTTGTTAATGTTAACTCAATCCTGTGCCAAGCTCTGAAAACGATAGCATGAGAAATCAGCTGAAGAAACATTCGAAGAAGGGGAAGGAATGAGGAGGGGGTAGTGAGGAAAGGAGTGGCAGTGGGTAAATGAAGACGGAGGGAATCGAGTGTTTATTTCTCTGTGTGTGTGTGTGTGTGTGTGTGTGTTGTGTGTGTGTGTGTGTGTGTGTGTGTGTGTGTGTGTGTGTGTGTGTGTGTGTGTGTGCGTCGTCGCGTGCGTGCGTGCGTGCGCGCGCGCGCACGTGTGTATGCGAGTGTGTATTTGGTGTGGTGCGTGCGTGTGTGCGAGTGTGTGTATGTGTGTGCGAGCGTGTGTATGTATGTGTGCATGTGTATGCGTGCGTGCGTGTGCGTGCGCGCGCATGTAGGTGTGAGTGTGCGCATGTATGTATGTGTGCGCGTGTGTATGCGTTCGTTTGTGTGCGCGCGAGCGTGTGCACACGCAAGTGTGGTGTTTGCGCGCATGTGCACATGTGTGTATAAAAGTTCCTCTTACGTTCGTTCTTCGTTTTTGTTCGTTTGTTTTGCCACTGTATGTAACCAAAGCAAAGTCAGGACAAATATTGTGGGTTCTGATTAGTTAATGTACACGACCCTACCGACGGATCTAGCGTTGTCATACGTAGCAGCTCTACAGGAAGACCAGAGAAAGTCAATACGGCTGAAAGTCGGCGGGCCATCGAGATGTAGGCCCCAATAAGACAGCAATGTCACTTACCGTCACTCGCGCTCTCCCTCTGCGCCATTTAAGCCCATCATACAACGCCCTTCATCCACCCCCTCTGCGCCATGAAGCCCATCATATAACGGCCTTCATCCCACCCCCTGTGCGCCATTAAGCCCATCATATAACGGCCTTCATCATCCATCCCCCTCTGCCCCAGTAAGATACCCATGTCTCGCACTTCAACACCCGCGCCCCGTTTGCCCAACACGCCCACCATGTCAAGTCTTTCATCATCCATGGATGCAGGGCGTGCGTGACATGGGTGGGCGTATGAGGGCAGACATGGCGTCGATGAAGAACGCGACGTGGGTGGATGTACTGGGGCGATTGGGGATGCGGGTGAAGTGCGTGAGATGCTGGGCGTATTGGGGCAGAGGGGGCGCAGATGAAGGGCCTACATGGTGGGCGTATTTGGGGCGGAGGGGGCGCAGATGATAGGGGCCTACATGGTGGGCGTATTTGGGGCGGGAGGGGGCGCAGATGAAGGGCCTATATGGTGGGCGTATTGGGGCAGAGGGAGAGCGCAGATGAAGGGCCTACATGGTGGGCGTATTGGGGCAGAGGGAGCGCAGATGAAGGTCCTACATGGTGGGCGTATTGGGGCAGAGAAGGGGCAGATGAAGGGCCTACATGGTGGGCGTATTGGGGCAGAGAAGGGGCAGATGAAGGGCCTACAAGGTGGGCGTATTGGGGCAGAGGGGGCGCAGATGAAGGGCCTACATGGTGGGCGTATTGGGGCAGAGAGGGGGCGCAGATGAAGGGTCTACATGGTGGGCGTATTTGGGGCGGAGGGGGCGCAGATGAAAGGCCTACAAGGTGGGCATATTGGGGCAGAGGGAGCGCAGATGAAGGGGTCTACATGGTGGGCGTATTGGGGCGGAGGGGGCAGATGAAGGGCCTACATGGTGGGCGTATTGGGGCAGAGAAGGGGCAGATGAAGGGCCAACATGGTGGGCGTATTGGGGCAGAGGGGGCACAGATGAAGGGCTCTCTCTACTTTAATACGCGCATTCACGTTACGCCCACCACCCAAGATCCAGTACCCATAGCATACCCTGGATCAACGTCTCTCGTACCCCAACAAGTCATACCTTTCATTTGCTCCTCCTACATACATCCATTCACGTAAGGCCCTGCGTCCATGCCTTTTCCATCATCCCCATGCCCCCCCCCCCCCCCCCCCCGCCCACCCACGTCACCCTCTGCCCCCATATACCCACCATGTCACGCCCTTCATCCTCCTCCTCTACACCCACCATGTCACGCCCTTCATCCTCCCCCTCTACACCCACCATGTCACGCTCTTCATCCTCCACCCCCTCTACACCCACCGTGTCACGCCTTTCATCCCCCTCCCCTTCCTTTTCAAGCGCTGCATTCGTTACCCTCCCTCCCCACTCCAGTTCGTCAAGCCATGTTACGCCCTGCATCCGTGTCCACCCTCGTCACCCCGCCCTGTCAAACCTTGCATCTGCGCCCCCTCCCACCCACCCATCTCTCTCCTCGTATCTGCGCCCCTCTGCTTCAATACAAGCACAATGCCATGTCCTTTATCCCGCCACCCTCTACCCCAACAAGGCGTCCATGTTGCATCCTTTATCTGTGCCCCCTCTGCCCACCATGTCACGTTCCTTCATCCGCTCCCCCTCTGCTTCAATAACTCGCCCACGTCACGTCCTTCATCCCCGCCATCCCCTACCCCAATAAGACGCCCGTGTCACATCCTTCAACTGCGCCCCCTCTGCCTCAATACGCCCACCCATGTCACGCCCTGTATTCGCGCCACTCTGCCCCATTACGCCCACCCGCGTCACGCCCAGTATAGGCGCCACGTCTGCCCCAATATGCCCATCCGTCACACCTTACATCGACGCCCCTTGTACGCCCCCAACTGTCCCTCCCTGCCCTGAAATCTTCACTCCCTGTCCCTCCACTCATGTCACGCCCTGAAATCTTCATTCCCTGTTCCCCCACTCATGTCCTCCCCTGAAATCTTCATTCCCTGTCCCTCCACTCATGTCACGCCCTGAAAAATCTTCACTCCCTGTTCCTCCTCTCATGTTACGCCCTGAAGTCTTCACTCCCTGTCCCTCCACTCATGACACGCCCTGAAATCTTCATTCCCTGTCCCTCCACTCATGTCACGCCCTGAAGTCTTCACTGCCTTTCCTCGACTAATGACACGCCCTGAAGTCTTCACTCCCTGTTCCTCCTCTCATGTCACGCCCTGAAATCCGCGCCCCCTACACTTTAACCCAAGTCGGACCCTGAAAACTGTGCACCCTGTTCGCCGCCAGCCACATCGCGTCTCCCTCCCTACCCTACCCCCACCTTTATCATGCTCCAAGATCTGCGTCCCCATCCCCCTCCTTTACCCGCACTCTGTTCAGGCGCGAAAATCTGCACACACACACACACCCCCCCCAATTCCCACTCACGTCACGCCCTGAATTCTACGCACCTTCCTCCCTCCCCACACCTATGTCATCATCTGAAATCCTCGCCTCCTACCACCACCCAGGTCAAGCTCTGAAATTTGCGCTCCCCGTCACGCCCTGATTTCGCCCCCCCCCCCCCCCCCCCCCCCCCCCAACGTTACGCCTTAATTCACACATCCAATGCCGTCCCCCCCCCCCCCCCCCCCACGTTACGCCTCAATTCACACATCCCATGCCGCCGCCCCCCCCCCCCCCCCCCCCCCCATGTTAAACACTGAAATCCGGGCTCCCTGTACCCACCACCCACGCTACAAACCTTTATTCATCCCGCCACCGCCCCCCCCCTCCCCCCCCGTCTTATGCCATCCCCGCCCTACCCACCCCCCCCCCCTGTCCAGCACTGAATCCTGTACCCCCCCCCATGTTACCGCCCTGCATGTGCACCTCCTCGCCGTCATCCCATCCATGTCACGCCCAGCAACCGCGACCGTTGCAACCCCACCCATGTCATACGCTGTACTTCCGTCCGTTACACCTGCAACCATGTAGTCCACAGCACCGTACCCATGGCATGCCCGTCATCTGCGTCCCACGCAGCCCTGCGTCATAACCTGCATTCGCTTCACCCTGTTCCCCCCCCCCCTCCCCTTTCCACGTACGTCATCCTCCCTCATCACGACCAGCACCCGCGTACTTATCCGCCCCCCCCCCCCCCCCCTCAATGTCACGCACCGTCCCTGTGCCTCACTGCATGCCCTCCGATGATCGAATAAACGACTTGACAAATCGACCGACCGAATGATTGACTGAACGACCGATTGACCGACCGACTTGTCGTCTGACCGAATCAATGACTGAATGACTGACTGAACGAATGATTCACTGAACGACCGACTAACTGACTAAACGAATGAACGCCTGAACGACCGTCTGACCAACCGTACGACTTGGCGATCAAGTGACCGACTGAAGGACTGAACGACTGACTGAACGAATGGATGACTGAACGACCGAGAGACTGACTGAACGAATGAATAACGGAACGATCAACTGAACGAATGAATAACGGAACGATCGACTGAACGAACGAGTGAACGACCGACCGATTGATTGACTCAACAAATGACAGCGATCGGTTGACCGAATGACTGACCGAGTGACTGAAAGAATGACTGAATGACTGACTTACCGAATGAATGACTTCCTGAACGAATGACCGACTGAACGACCAAACTGACCGAATGAACGACCGATTGACCAAAGAATGACTGAACATCCGACGACTACCGATTGAACGAATGAATAACTAAACGACCGACTGACCAATAGCACGAACGAATGACTGAACGACCGATGACTGAACGACCTCGACTGACCGAATAAATGACTAAACGACCGACTGCACGAATGAATGACTGAACGACCGGCTGAATGATTAAAATGGTTGAACGGCTGACTGAACATATGAATGAACGAACGACTACCAATCTGACTACCGATCGACTGAATGACTGACTGACCGACGACTGGGCGAATGACTGACTGAACGACTGACTGACCGACTCAACGAATAAATGACTGAACGACCGACTGAACAAATGAATGACTGAGCGACCGACTGACCAAACGAATGACTGAGCGACCGACTGACCGAACGAATGACTGAAGGACCGACTGGATGACTGAACGATCGACTGATCGACCGACTGCATGAATGAATGAATAAGTGACCGATTGACCGACTCGACGAATGACTGAGTGCTCGATTGACTGAACGAATGACTGACTGACAGAAAGACTGACTAATCGACCGACTGACCGAACGACCAATTGACCGAATGAATGACTAAAACAAAACGACTGAACGATTTGAACGAATGAATGACTAAACTACCGACTAACCGAATAAATGACTAAATGGTTGGACTACTAAATGACTGAACGACCGACTTCACGAATGAATGACTGAACGATCGATTGACCGACTGAACGAATAACTGAGCGATCGACTGACTGACCAAACTGAATGACTGACCGACAAAACGAATGAATGACTAACGACCGATTGATTGAATGACTGAAGGACCAACTGAATTACTGAACGTCTGACTGACCGGTTCAATGATCGACTGACCGAATAAATGACTGAACGACCGACTGCACGAATGAATGACTGTACGACCGAGTGACCGACTGAACGAATGAACCAATGATCTCTGAACGACTGATTGACCTAATAAATGGATGACTGAATGACCGACTGGACAAATGAATGACCGAAAAACCGACTGGACGAATTAATGACTGAACGAACGATCGAATGACTGACTGACCGACTGAACAAATGAATGACACAAAACTGAACGATCAACTGAACGAATGATTGACTGAACGACAGACTGACAGATTGAGCTGAACGAATGAAGGACTGTACAATCGACTGAATGAACGAAAGACTGACCGATCGACCCGACTGAAAAATGGACTGACCGACCACCCGAATGAATGAATGAACGGACCGACTGCATGAATGAATGTCTAAACGACCGACTGAGTGAATGAATGACTGAAAACAAATGAACGTTCGAAACAAACTGTCCGCCGACTGAACAAACAACGAATAACTGTTCGAATGAATGAAATGACCGACCGACTGAACCACTAAACGAATGAATGATGACGTAACAACCAACTCGGACCGAATGAATGACCGAGTCGACTGAGCAAATAAATGGTTAAATGAGCGATCGACCCGAACCAATACACAAACGAATGACTAAAACGACCTCGGTTTTCTTCTGAAAATTAAAAAAAAGATGTACATCTCTCTCCTTCTTTTCAACATACACACACAGACACACCGCGCGCGCGCACAATATTTCTCGGTCGACTGACCAGATTCATGACGAAAAGTCTTACTGTGTATGGATTGGAACAGTCTTGTATTAGAAAATGGGATGTAGGGAAATGTTTATAGCTGACTTTAATGAGAGAGAGAGAGAGAGAGAGAGAGAGAGAGGAGAGAGAGAGAGAGAGTGTGTGTGTGTGTGTGTGTGTGTGTGTGTGTGTGTGGAGTGTGTGTGTGTGTGTGTGTGTGTGTGTGCGGTGTGTGCGCGCGCGCGCGCACGTGTCAAAGTATATCAGTGCATTTGCGTGCCTGTTCGTGCGCGCACGTGTGCCTGCATGTGTGTGAGTGGTGTGGTCGCGTATGCAAGCGCGCTCGCACGTGTGTGTGTGTGTGTGTGTGTGTTGTGTGTGTGGTGTGTGTGTGTGTGTGTGTTGTGTGTGTGTGTGTGTGTGTGTGTTGTGTGTGTGTGTGTGTGTGTGTGTGTGTGTGTGTGTGTGTAGCTTTGTGTATAAACGAAGCCGTATATGTACATGCGCGTATCCGTGTAATATTTCAAAGAGAGGGCTGGTCAGTTATAAACCGATTACGTGCGGGGAAAAAAAAAGAAAACGTTTAATGAAATAAACCAGATAAAAAGGCATACAGTAACACAAACGTAAGAAGAAAACATAACCGGTCAATAAAAGAAGTAAAATAATTCGTGAAAGAAGTATAAAAGGATATTCAAATATGCGTCGAAACTGCTTTTCCCTCGTATCTTTTGGCGTGTTTTCTCTTTCGATTCTCTTTTTTTCTTCCTTTTCTGGCCATGTGTGTAACTATGTCTTTGTCCTTCAATTCGCCTCTCTCTCTCTCTCTCTCTCTCCTCTCTCTCTCTCTCTCTCTCTCTCTCTGAACGACATTTATTGTGTAATATGCAAAACTGCATTCAGCATTAGCAAATGATGACAAATACAAAGAATGTTATTCTTTTAAGACATTTTTTCCAGCCAGAATGACACGTGTCTTTCATTGCAGTTGAATGGCATGGAGATAACTTAAAACGAGTTTACGACCAAGGGTCAGTGGGCTCAGTCACTGCTAGCGATGGTTTCCTGAAGGAAAAAAAAAAGAAAAAAAAAAGGCCGATGGTAAATGTCTGTCGTGTGAAAAATAAACCGAAATTGGAAGTTCGATTCTTATTTCATTGCACAGCTTACACAGATATCCGAAAGCAATTTACTGGACTTGACCCTTCGCCTGTATATCGCTGACCAGAACCATGTTGCAAATGCTTTGTCGAGCAACAAAATCATAAATGATAACAGATCTAGCAAAATTCATTGCGCAAGCTATGAACATTTTCGCGATGTATTTAATCACGGAAATGTTTGCCAAGATGATCCGGCGTCGTGTGCCTGTATGTGCATAAGTGTGTCTATGATGAGAAAGGGGGGGGGGGGGGGGTATGCCAATGGGGTGGGGGAAAAAGAGGGAGAATGCTGTCGGAATGAGTTGGTAGGGAGAAGAACGGGGCGAGGTGAGCGACTGATTCTACCGATTTATGTTCAAACATGTTCTTTGTCTAAGGGAGCTTAACTGCTGAATGGACAATGACATATTTGTCATTGTCATTTCATTGTCACTCTCTCTCTCTCTCTCTCTGATTTCTCTCTCTCTCTCTCTGGAGGGGGAAGAGAGAGGGAGAGAGAGAGAGAGAGAGAGAGAGAGAGAGAGAGAGAGAGAGAGAGAGAGAGAGAGAGAGAGGAACAAGACAGAGGAAGACACCTCGAGAATGATGAACGACAGACGAGATGGCATGAGCAGAACGTGAGAATGATGAGTGATAGTCGAAATGGCATGAGCAGAACGTGAGAATGATGAATGATAGACGAGATGGCATGAGCAGAACGTGCAAATGATGAATGATAGACGAGATGGCATGAGCAGAACGTGAGAATGATGAGTGATAGACAGGAACGGAAGTGCAATGGAACGATAGACTGCAGAACAAAAGGAGATCGTGGGAATGAACAATGACGATCGACGGAAGTGCAATGGAACGATAGACTGCAGAACAAAAGGAGATCGTGGGAATGAACAATGACGATCGAGAGGAGACGACGACAACGTCTGGAGAAGAATCAATGCTGAACCGAAGGGGAAGAACAGAACGCCAGAACGATTAAGTGAATGATGGGCCTGGGACAAAAGGAAAAGATCGTGATACTGATGACCGATTCAGCCAACTTGAGAATGATGAAAGATTCACGGCAGAACTTTTTTAAGCACGACAAATGACGGACAGAATGAGAACAGAAGAACGTGGTGATTGTGAACGGCAGACGAGATAGAAAAGGACAAGGCAAGCGTAATGAATGACGAGGAGTGAGGAGTGGAAATGTGATGAAAATGAATGGTGGACGCAGTGAGGAGAGAAGAGCATGCTAAAAGTGAATTTAGACGGGATGAAAATAAAAAAGCGCGACAACTTTGAGAAACAGATGGATAACGACAACACAAAAAGGCCTTTAAATCTGTGACAAGTTTTACCTACACAACTTCAGGGCACCACCACTGAGGACAAAGACGTTCAATGCCTCATACAGAACAGAACATCGCTGCAGAACATTTGGATATGGCGGAAGGTAGTAACTGATATATGAATTGCCGCCTGCAACAAAATCTGGTACACTAGCGAGTAGATAACGCCAAAGAGAATCGATCACTAGTCGTCACACTTCCAAACAGAGGAAATCCTCGACACTGCCAGAACAACCGCCATATCAGTTAGATTAACAACGCAGGCAAAGCAAAATCATTCTGAGTAGATGACAGACAGCGCTGTATCTGAGGGCTAAAGTGTCATCGAGCAGATCTTCAACTCCTCGCCGAGAACACCTGCAGCACCTTACGAAGCAGTGTCTTGTCTTCGCAGATTTCAGAGGCGTTTGACAGCGTCTGTCCTGAGGTACTGTAGGCCGTGTTGATGAAGAAATCTGATATCGGGACAAAGTTAATCAACAACATTCATCAAGTGTACGCCAAAGTGACCTGTGTACTACTCACAAAGGGCGCGACTGGAGAGTGGCCCCACACATCAGTCAGGATTCGTCAGGGCCCCTTGTCAGTCAGTACAACACTATGTTAATCCGACAGTAAATGGTTTCAGTCAGTCAGTCAGGGCCCCTTTACTCTCCAGTACCTTCCAACAGGGTCCTTGAATGCATCATATACGATGCACGTGAAGATTATGTCAACGCAACCAACACTGCATTAGGAGCTATCACGGACTTTCACTTTGCAGGTAAATTCGGTGGCCTGGCGGGCACTCAACATGAACTCACTAAGCTTGTTAAAACACTGGATGAAAAAAATAGCTATGAGACAGTACACGATATCAACGCTGAGAAGACCAAGCCAATGGCCAGCCACAACACCACCTGATATAACCATGGATAGAAGCTAGGAACTGTTAAACAATTCATACTTCTGGGATTCATTCCAGCTAGGAACTGTTACACGGTTCGTATCAGAGATTTATCATCAGCGAAAGGGGAATTTAAACCAGATATCCTCTCAAGAGCAGCAAAGACATCAGTTTGTGCAGACTGAACCCTGGATTGAAAGACAATAAACCCTCAGTGTGTACAAATCCAGCTCCTGCATGCACGGGTGTATTTCATTTTCCTCTCTACAGACGCAACTGGACCTGGAAACAAGGAACCCATTCATGCAAACGAGAGATCATTGTAAAATACTATATGTCAGATATTCTGATGATATCACCATTGAACAAGTGCGCCAGACTATTAAACAGCACATCGGGCCATACAAACATTTGATGACTCCAGCAAAGCAAAGAAAGTAAGTTGGGATTGTCATGATGTTCCAAAGGCTCTGCTGGGAAAAAAAAAACAACAAAAAAACAACATCCAGGCAAGTGTTGAGCGAGACTGAGGGAAGACTGAACAAAATGGACTAACAATATCGCAGAATGAAACAGTGAAACCGTCTGTAGAGCCAAAGGCCTCGGAGCACAACCGACAGAATTGGAGGAATCTGGTGAACAGTTCTTCAGTGTGATGCCCCAGTGACTTCAGACGGACCTAGGAAAAAAGATGAACATTATTAATACCAAACCAAAATAATTCTTTCAGTTTTAAATGATGTTATTTTCAATCCAGAACGTGTGCGTGATTCTAGGACTGAGCCGTTTGTGAACTTTTTTTTTTTAACAATCAGACACAGAGCTTTAACAAGAGCTTGAATCACAGAAAAAAAAAAAAACTTTCTCATCTTTTTCATATGACAAAAATGTTAATGTTTTCACCTGTCGTCAGTACAATATAATCATTATCAAATTTGACCTATCGGTTCTCTTAGACCTGATGAAAGAGATGAAAGTACAAGATTGCATTCTTTTTTGTAAAGTTCAGTTGTATACCTTCTAACTGGCTGGGGTAGACAGCATGTGTCCAGCTCTATCAAATGGGCGTTGCCAGAGCCTAGGAACACTTTGTTTATGAATTCAAGACAAAAAGTTTTCAAATTAAAAACGACTAGCTTTTGGCAATTTATTATGGAAGAGACAGTTAGCCAGCTTTATGTTATGAATTCAATACGTTTTTTTTTTTTTACTGGATTGCCAAGAGCCGATTCAATAGCTCTACTGTCTGTAGATTGTATTTTATTCAACAAACTATGCATGGGTGATAAAATAAACATATTCATAAATCAATCTTAGTCGGACGAAGCCCGGTGACTGTGGTAACGGCGGTTTATTTTTGTTGTTTGCATCTTGATCCCATGGTTAAGCATCAATTGCTGTCAAACATTTTGACCTTTTCCTTGCGGTCACTACCAGAATTCTCAGTGTGAAATCGCCAGTGTAATTACTGAGCAAGTAAGTATCAAAACTTCCGTCTTGTGATTGTTGTTAAGTTTTTTGGCATTTAATACTCGATATCGTAGGACTGATATCAGATTTTCCCCATTGTTATCAGTGTTGCTCTCACGAACATGCAAGCCCATGTCATTCCATATACATGTTTTAATGCATCTATCTCCAGTTCATAAACATTTTGTGCGTGATTCATTAACCTCACCTTCTTATATCCTATTTTGCCTAGATGGCAACATCGTCTATACATTGTACTGCATGCATGTCTTTAGATGGTACTTTAGGTAGGTCACCAACAGGAGTAGCACACACAACAGAAGTATATGGACATAATGAAGGATATGGATATTCTGAAAAGATGACTCGACTTTGCCGGGTCTTGCACATTCTGATTCCCCAGACTAAAAAAAAAAAAAAAAAAAAAAAAAGACTGCTGACACAAACCTTCCCGCATTCTGCTAACGCTCACATTTTAGAGCAGTTTTGTCAGGTAAGCAAGCTTTTAATGATAAATACGATAATGTATTTGATAACATTCTTAGAAAAGAGTATAAGCAAGCTATATGACTAAAACATTTTCAAAGTCAATACCATAAAACATTGAAGCATCAGTGATGAAGAATGAAAACATGAGAGAAAAGATACAAGTACACACACACACACAACACACACACACACACACACACACACACACAGAGAGAGAGAGAGAGAGAGAGAGAGAGGAGAGAGAGAGAGAGAGAGAGAGAGAGAGAGAGAGAGAGAGAGAGCGAGAGCCAAAGTTTTGCACAAAAAAAAGACAGAAAAAAGATTGGGTTGAAGCTAAAGTAGGTAAAGTCATCCCAAAACAGTACAATTCGTCAAAACAACAGAAACATATTTACATACTCTCCCAACGCCCTCCCCTCGACACCTCTCCATCCCCATCATTTCCCGTCCTGTCGATCCTCCACAAACACATCAATTTACATGACTGTGCGACAAGCCGATTCATGCCCCCCCCCCCCCTGCCCTCCCCCCCCCCCCCCCCCCCCCCCCCCAAACACACACGAGCGCGCGCACGCGCACAATCACACACATAGCAAATGAGCAAGCCAAGCAAACACATGCACACACACTACAGCACGCACGGACACACACAAACGCACGCGCGCGCGCGCAAAATGCGCACGCCCGCATATACACACAAGGGCAAGCAAACACGCACACAGGGAACATTTACAACTATGCACGCGCACACGCATTAATATACACATATATCACCACGCACGCGCGCACATATTACTCACTCACACACACACACACTCTCTCTCTCTCTCTCTCACACACACACACACACACACACACACACACACACACACACACACACACACCGCACCACACCGGGCACACCACACCACGCGCGCGTACACACAAATACAAGCACGCACGCACACGCACATACACACATGGGCGCGCTCGCACGCACACATATACAACCATGCACGCGCCTTTCCAAGACATACGTATCCGTCACACACACACACACACACACACACACACACACACACACACACACACACACACACGTGGAAACGAAAGCGTTTTGGAGTGGCAGGAAACACGAGAATAATGAATGTAGGGCAGGGGGAAAAAGCTGAAAACGATAAATGTTAGACTGATGTAAGATGTGAGAATAATAATGTAGGGCAGGGGGGGGGGGGGGGGGGGGGGGGGGAAATGATAAATGTTAGACTGATGTAAGATGCGAGAGTAATAAATGTAGGGCAGGGGAATGTTGGGAAAACGATAAATGGTTAGACTGATGTAAGATGCGAGAGGGAATAAATGTTGGGCAGGGGGGAAAAAAATGATAAATGTTAGACTGATGTCAGATGCGAGAACGGCGTATGTTGGAGTTGGAATGTTGGCGTTGTGCCCTACGTGAGTGGGAATAGGGGCAAAATCGGCATGATCATAAAGCTTTGTAAGAGCTATCTATCTACATTGATATATTCTGAATGGATTAGACGTGAAGCCAGTTAATATGGAAATCGAGACTCGAAACTCGCATGTATCAAAGACTTTTTTTTTCTCCAAAAATGCCATCAATAAACCCATACCCATCCCATTAAACAATAAGCTCAGGGTCAAGCACCCTGACCGTGGTAAGACGAGTTCACAAACGCCTGGGGCTCAATGACCTGATGTTCTGACAGTATCGGTAGAGTGTTGCATAAACCCTCTACCACCACGCTCCATCCCCCACCCCCTCCGACCAGCATTTTCTGTTGGGGTTATCCCGTCCGCCCTACCACTTTTGTGAGCGTCGACGCTCAACCTGAATACAACCTTGCACTGAACCTGGCTCGGGTGTCGCTTCTCTGCTCTGGGTCTGCACTGAATCAGCTTTAATACTAGTTTGACGGATACGCAAAAACTTTCAGCAACGAAATACTGTTGCACACTGCCAGCGGTATCACACACACACAAAAAAAAATTCGCAGCAATGAAAAACTGTTGGAATACTGAGGTTGGTATCACAAGTGAAGCGTTTCATGCAACGGCAACGCCATAACATCGAGCTGCACTTTGGTGACACTCACACCAATAGTGAACGGCACAAAGCCCGGAAAAACTCGGAAGGAAACGCTAACTCAACCAGGCGCAGAAAATTGATCACTGGAGAAGAAAAGAAAAGCGTACAGTATTGACCACCCCCAGAACTGATACGGTTTATCATGGGGCGCTCATACGGCAGCTTGTCCGTACAGGGGGCTACACGGAAATTAACCCTTAAGTCACACAAGAAGTGAAAAAGTCAACGTGAACAGAGAAACCGGTGTGTTAGTGTGCGTGCGTATGTACATGCGTAGGTTTCGCGCGCGCGCGCGCGCGCGCGTGTGTGTGTGTGTGTGTGTGCGTGCGCGCGCGCGCGCGTGCGTGTGCGTGCGTGTGTGTGTGTGTGTGTGGTGTGCGTGCGCCTGGACCTCAAATGTCCTTTCCTCTGGGATGTTGTGAACTTACTCACAGAAAGGAAGTGGGGATGCATCAGTGAAGGCACTGAAGGGAAGGGGGGAGGGGTGGGGGGTGGGTGGGGGGACAGACATTCGGAAGGGAGTAAATGAGCTCTTAGATATTGACAGATAAACGCTAGTAGCATCAGTTAAGCAATAGGCGGGACGAAGAAGAAATACCAAAAGACGTCGATATGACAGAACAAAGTGATCGGGAAGAAATGATTTAAATAATGATGTCTAAGACTTGAAAAAACACTCCGGTTCGTAGAAGAAAAAAATCAAACAGCGAAAAAAAAAACACGATAATGTTAATTTGCTTACAGTACAGCCGCTTGCAGATTTGATACTGACCGCCATTGCCGCGTGTGTTGTCGAACAGGAGTGCGCGCACGGTCTCTAGGTGTGTGTGTGTGTGTGTGTGTGTGTGAAGAGCTGGGGATGGAGAGATGATGCAGGGGAGAACAAAAGGAGAAGAAAACCACGTGACATCTCCAAGTTTCTGAAAAGGCAAGGCGGGTGGAGGGTGGAGAGAGTGGGGTGAAAAGTTGCGGAAAAATCGCAGTAAGGGGTAGGAGACGAGTTGGTGGATGTCTCCAATGAAATATCATTACAGAGAATTATGTTGTTTTTTAAATCACATCGGCTACTGGCGCTACGGACACAAGTTTACTCTGTTGTTCCTATCATTATGATAATCACTATTGATATTATAAGCAGCAGCGTAGAACTAGTAGTAGTAGTAGTAGTAGTAGTAGTCGTATTTCATTTTAGTTATTTTTTTGTCATCCATCGAATACTCCTCTGACGCCATCCTAGCCTGATATATTTTACATCGACTGTGCGACAGTGGGGAAAAAATTGTGCTGAGGTAGAGGGGTATTCACTTTATTTTCTTTTTCGTTTAAAAAGAAGAAAAAAGGAGGAGGAGGAGGAGGAGGAGGAGGAGGAAGGAGAAACGAACCCAATGGTTTAATCAGATGTAGGGACACGCAGTCGTGAAATCGCGTTGTCTTGGCTTTCGTGGTGTGATGGAAATGATACTACCAACGATCAAGAATTCTTAAGCGTACGACCTGCACTCTACACACTTTTCGCACCTTGAAAGAGACTCTGGAATCAAGTTCTCTCTCCTCCCCCTCCCTCCCCCCCACCCCCACCTCGACCCGTCCATCCTCGGTAAACGCGAACAATCATTTGTCGCCAATAAGCTACCGACGTTCTCTCAAGCAGCGGTCAAGGGTTACAGCTGAACAAAAAAAAGTTAAAGAAAACCGAAAGAGAGAAAGGAGAAGGAAAGAAAACACGTGTTTTTGATCACTCATGCATAAAGAGTTTAAGGTGTTTTAACTGAAAAGAACGACTGAAGCAGAGGACGGGGGCTGAGGTTGGAGGACGGGGAGTGTGTGTGTGTGTGTGGTGTGTTTGTGTGTGTGTGTGTGTGTGTGTGTGTGTGTGTGTGTGTGTGTGTGGGGGTGGTGGGGGGGGGGGGGTGTTGAAAGAGGATTTGCTCTATAGCTGAATTAATTATACAGACTAAATAAAGTGGAGCGGGAGAAAGGAAGCAAGCTTGCGGACGAAAGAAATGTTTCGCCTGATCGCAAATACCGGTCCTGAAATTGTGTGTGTGTGTGTGTGTGTGTGTGTGTGTGTGTGTGTGTGTGTGTGTGTGTGTGTGCAGTGCGTACATTTGTGTTTGCGCATATTTGTATGTGTGTGTGTGTGTATGTCAGCGTGCGTATGTGGGTGCATGCGTGAGTGCATGGGCGCGGGCGCGAGTGTATGTGTGTGTGTGGTGTGTGGGGGGGGGGGGGGGGGGTGCTTGCGTGTGTGTGTGTGTGAATGACACAGAGTGAGAGAGAGAGAGAGGGGGAGGGAGGGAGGGAGGGAGAGAGAGAGAGAGAGATAATGTATGTGTGTGTGTGCGTGTGCGTGTGTGTGTGTGTGTTCGTGCGTGTGTGTGTACACATATGCGTGAGTATGTGTGTGTGCGTGTGCACGCTAGCGTGCGTGCGTGTGTGTGGCGCGCGCGTGTATGTGTTTGTGTAACCCACGGGAAGGGAGATGGGGGGAGGTGGAGGGGGGGGGTTGGAGGGTAACTGGAAGGGAGGGGAAGATGAGGTCTGTATGATCTTGCAGTGCACGTGCGGTATGCACATCTCGGTCACAGTCTGTCCGTTTCTCACTCAGTCCTGTATACTCTGTATAGGGCTGTATGCAGAAGTGGCGTGTGTGAGGCGCGCGCGTTTGTGACTGCGTGCGTACGTGCGAGCGCGCGTGCGTGCGCTTTTGCGTTTATGTGTGAAAAACATGTGTGTGCATGTGTTTGTATGCGTGTGCATGTGAATGTGTGCTAGTGTGGTGCATATGTGTGTGTGTGTGTGTGTGTGTGTGTGTGTGTGTGGTGTTGTGTGTGTGTGTGTGTGGTGTGTGTGCAGTGCGTACATTTGTGTTTGCACATGTGTCTGTATGTATGTGTGTGTGTGCGTGTATGTGAGCGTGCGTATGTGGATGCATGCGTGTGTGCATGCGTGCTGGCGCGCGCGCGTGTATGTGTGCGTGCCTGTGTGTGCGCGTGTGAATGTGGTGGTGTGTGTTGTGTGTGGGCGCGCGCGCGCGCACGCGCGTGTGTGAGTGAGTGAGTGGGTGAGAGAGAGAGAGAGAGAGAGAGAGAGAGAGAGAGAGAGAGAGAGAGAAAGAGAAAGTGTGTGTGTGTGTGTGTGCGCGCGCGCGCGCTGCGTGCGTGCGTGCGTGTGTTACGTGAGCGAGTGAGAGCGTGTGTGTATACGTACAACTAGTTAAAATCTAAACTATAAATTGGTTTCAGTCAGTCAGTATACATACGCGTGTGGGGGTGCGTACATGTGTGCGTGTGTGGTGAGCGTGTGCACGTTCGTGCACGCGGGTGCGGTGTGTGTGTGTGTGTGTGTGTGTGTGTGTGTGTGTTGTGTGTGTGTGTGTGTGTGTGTATGTGGGTGTGTGTTTGTGTGTGTGTGTGTGTGTGTGTGGTTTGAGTGTGTGTGTGTGTGTGTGTGTGTGTGTGTGTGTGTGTGTGACAGATTCTATTTCAGAACCACCAGACTTTTCCCCCAATTATTCTCCGATCCACCTTCAACACCCTCATCCTCCCTTTGAGACAGATTCCAACAAAACAACCCCGCCCCTGACAGACGACCCCCGAAACCCAGCACCGTAGATCACACACCCCCCCCCCCCCCCCCCCCCCGCCCAGCCCCCGCCATCAAACGGTGGTTCCCGCCGACCCGCCCTCTCTCCCGAGCGCTTTGGCTCCCCCCTCGTCTCGGGACCAACACAGGGTGCCAGCTCTCCATGGTTCTAGAAGTCCGTGACCCGACCTGAGATGTCGATAGTCATCTGACCCACAAGCTTGCTTCCAGCATTACATGCGATTTTTAAAAAAATGTTGTTTTATGGCAACTTTAACCTTCTCCACGTAACAGGGCATTCACGAGTCATTAGCGCGTTTTAATACCATCTGACTGCGCCATTGGCCGTGTTAAACTGTGGAGATTCCCCCCCCCCCCCCCCCCCCCCCCTCTTAATTCGCTGATTAACTTTTTAAAATCAACGTAACAGGGTATTCACGAGTCATTAGGCGTACTTAATACCATCTGACTACGCTACTGGCCCCTGCCAGTCGATTTTTAATCCCCGATTTAAATTATACAAACATTAAAACCTTGTTTGTATGTCCACATAACAGGGCGTTCACGAGTCATTAGGCGTATTTAATACCATCTGACTGCGCTATTAGCCCCGTTAGCTGTGGAGGTTTTTTTTTTTTCACTTCTTCATTTGATAAATGCACTGACCTTATTTTTTCATATCCACGTAATAGGGTATACACGAGTCATTAGGCGTATTTGATACCATCTGACTGCGCCATCGGCCCTCCTAGCTGTGGAGTCTTCCTACCTCAATTCCATGATCACATTAACGTTTTCTTTTTTTAGTCCACGCAACAGGGCATTCACGAGTCATTAGGCGTATTTAATACCGTCTGACTGCGCCATTGGCCGTGTTAGCTGTGGATTCCACGTAACTGAGCATTCACCGAGTCATTAGGCGTATTTAATACCGTCTGACTGCGCCATTGGCCCTGTTAGGGTGGAGTCCCCCCCCCCCCCCCCCCCCCCCCCCTTCACCCCCTATCGCCCCTATTTATTTGACTGTAGCTTTAACTTCCTTAGTCAAGTAACAAGGTATTCTCGAGTCTTTAGCCGAATTTAATACCCATCTGACTACATTCTTGGCCCTGTTAGCTGTGGAAGATTTGTTTTGCTTTTTTTCTTCAGCACCTGTGACCTAGGACATTTTTTGGTGGGCAGAGGATCACTTCTGTCTAGAACCAAGGAGATGGCGGCACCCTCTGTTGACCCCAGTCTGAAATAGAAAGAAGGGGGACACTCAGGAGGGAAGGTGCTTGGAACCACGGTTGATGGCATTGGGGGTGATCTCGGTGCTGAGGGTTCGGGCGGACGTCCACCAAGGTGAGGTTGATTGTTTTGAAACTTGTCTCAAAGGGCAGGAAGTCGGGTTTGAAGACGGATCGTGAGAATAAGTGAGGAAAAACGCCATGACGGAGCTTGAAATAGAGTCTCTCTCTCTCTCTCTCCTCTCTCGCTCTCGATCTCTCTCTCTCTCTCTCTCTCTCTCTCTCCTCTCTTTCTCTCTCTCTCTCTCTCTGCCCCCGTCGATTCCGACAGTCGTCTGTCTCTGTGTGTGTCCTTCCGTCGCTCTCTCCTCTCTCTCTCTCTCGTCTCTCTCTATCTCTCGCTCTCTCTCTCTCGTTCTTTCTCTCTCTCTCTCCCTCAGGGGCCGTCCGTCGGTCCGTCTGTCGGTTTTCTACGTACGTTTGCCTCTCTGTCTGTTGTCTGCTTCCGTCGCTGCCTTCCGTCGTCTGTCTGTCTGTCGGTCTGTCTGTCTGTTCTGTCTGTCTCTCTCCTCCTCTCTCCTCTTATCTCTCTCTCTCTCTCTCTCTCTATCCCCTCCTTCTGTCGTCTCCTGCCTGGCCGAGTCAGTCAGTACTGTCAGTCAGACTGTCTCTCTTTTTTTACGAGTATGTACGTGCGTGCGTGCGTGTGTGTGTGTGGGTGTGTGTGTGTGTGTTGTGTGTGTTGTTGTGTCGTGGGTAAATAGTGTGGCGTGTGGTGTGTGTGTGTGTGTGGTGTGTGTGTGGGTTTGTGTGTGGGGGGTGGTGTCGTGTTCCCTGTGTCGGCGTGTGTGCGTGTGTGGTGGTGTATTATGTCCTGTGTGTGGTGTGTGTTTGTGTGTGTGTGTGTGTGGTGGTGTGTGTGTAGTGTGTGTGGTGCGTGTGTTGTGTGTGTGTGTGTGGTGCCGTGTGTGGGCGCGCAGTTGCATGTATGTATGTAGTGTATGTGTGTGTGTGGTGTGTGTGTGTGTGTGTGTGTGTGTGTGCGTGCGTGTGTGTGCATGCGTGAGTACGTTCTGTATGCTATGTACGTATGTGTGTGTGTGTGTGTGTGGTGTGTTGTGTGTGTGTGTGTGTGTGTGTGTGTGTGTGTGTGTGTGTGAGCTTTTTTCTGTACTCGGCGTAATCGTGTGTGTGTGTGTGTGGTGTGGTGTGTGGTGTGTTGTGTGTGTGATGTGTGTCTCTGCCGCGTGTGGTGCGAGCGTGCATGTATCTATGTTAACGGTGTGTGTGTGTGTGGTGTGTGTGGGTGTGTGTGTGTGTTGTGTGTGCGTGTGTGCGCGCGCGCGTGCGGTGTGCATACATGCGTGAGTATGTGTGTGGTGTGTTGTGTGTGTGTGTGTGTGTGTGTGTGTGTGTGTGGTGTGTGTGGGTGTGTGTGGTGTGTGGAGCGTGCTGATAGAACTTTCTGTCCGTTGCATAGTGACAGTCGTGAAATGGCTCCAGGTGGTGGTCCCCCTGACCTTACACCAAATGACAGTGACTGAAACCAACCATGCTCTCACACAGAGGACGCGCGTTGCTGGTGCCGGGCGTGCAAACATATTTCGTATCTTAACGGAGTAACAGGCGCGGGCGCCGGTTACCCCTACATTTTACAGCGAAAGTAACATGATGCCAAGCGTGCACCAGCATGTATCCCGACACTTAACGCCAAATCACACAGCGTTAGGCGACGATCGGGTATCACACACTTCACGGCATAAGTATACCATGATGTAAGGGTGTGCATCGAGTACCCTACACTTTTACGGCGAAAAGAAAAAAGCCAGCACAGTCTCTGGCCGTGAATCGGGTATTCCAACACCTAGCAGAGAAAGTAACAATGCCAGGTGTGAACCGGGTATCCTACACCTTACGGCGAAAGCAACCGATTTTGCAGTGCGCACGGATATCCTACACATCATCCCCGATTTAAGTAACATGTTGGCAAGGAGTGCCGGATACCCTACGTCTTACGGCCGAAAGTATCATGGATGCCAGCTTACCACACTATAGAGCAAGAAGACGAAGAAAAAAAAAAACATGGTGCTAGGTGGTGCGGTGATGGTCTGTAAGTTGCGCAGAAAATAGCGTGGTGCCGGGTGTGCACGGATGACCTACAGCTTTCGTAGTAACATGGTGCAAATGTGAAGGATATTCAACACCGAAATTAACACAGTACCCAGATTATGAACGGGTATATCCTTCACCGAAAATAACAAGGTGCCAGATATGAACGGATATCCTGCCCGAAAATAACACGAGTGCCAGATATGAAACGGATATCCCACACCGAAAAAGAACATCATATCAGATATGATCGGACACCCTACACCGAAAATAACATGATGCCAGATATGAACGGATATCCTTCACCAAAATTAACATGGCTGCCAGATGTGCTCGGATATCTTACACCGAAAATAACATGAACTGCCAGCCATGAAACGGATATCCCAAACCAAAAATAACATGGCGCCCATATTGCCGGACATGTACACCGAAAAATGACATATCCCCAGCTATGAATCCCACAAAATAACATGCAGGCCTGGTTGAGCCAGCAGTGATGCAACGTGTTCGCAATTAAAGTTCCGACCGAAAAAAAAAAAGTAATTTCCACTGCCTAGCCGGAATAGCTCATTTGGTACGAGCGCCTGATCGCAATCTTGGTGATCCTGGGGTTGCGGGTTCGAACCTCCGCCGGGGCGTTTCGGTACATGGGGGGTTTTCCCTCGGAGTTACCCATTGGTTCTGACTCCATTTCCCATACAGTCCTGTCGAATGAGGGACTATAAACCGAGGTTTCCGTGTGTGAAACGCACGCATAACATCTCTTGCCACACCCTAAAAATCCCATCACCAACATTCGGAGAAAGAGTAGGCCAGTTTTGGCCGTTGGTATGGATGACACACGTTACACATAGCATGCACCCTGAGTGAGAAATGGGAAATGACTGAAGGAAGTAAGGGGAATGAGTGAATCGATATTTGAACGATACTGACTGGATGACACGGGAAACACTGAATGAAAGCGCCAGCTGGCAAGCTCTTCAGTCGGCACTACCCAGGTAGGCAGCCCAGCCGTTGTGGTAAACGAGTGTTGATTGTAAAGCGCTTAGAGCTTGGCGTCTAGCCGAGAATAGGCGCTATATAGGTATTCATTATCATCATCATCCATCCATTTAAGGCGCTATTCCCCCATTTCCTGGTTGTTTCACTTTTTCCGGCCCACACCAGGGCGTGGTGGAGAAAAAAAGGGGGCATATGAGAAACACTAGTGTAGAAACACATAACTAGTGGTTGACAAACATGATAGGGAAGAAAAAAGAATGGAGGAGGATATGGTGGAGGAATGGAAAGGGGGGATAAGGGATGGTGAGGGATCGGGGGGGGGTTGGGGGGGTGGAATGGGCGAATGAGGAAAACGCCACGGGTTTGAAAAACCGTTAATGGCATGAGAAAGAAAATAAACGGATAATAAAGGGGGGGACCATGATGAGAAAACGAAGGATGGGAGTGTAGCCAAGCATGGACGATGAGGACAATGTCTGAAAAGGCCAGTGGTGACATTTTCAGAAATAGTCAGGACGATGGTCGGAAAGGAAAGGATGAATAAATGGGGAAGGTTTTCCTTCGTACCCCTCTGCTCTCTACAGTTAAGCGCTTCGTTGCGTCAAAGATCCACGGAGTTCTGATGAAGTAAAATATTGACAAACGTTTTTTTCATTAAAATGCTATGGGCGCGTTTCAACGCTAAGTGAATCCAATAGGCTACCAACACAACAGCCTTTATTAGGTGACAGGAAGATGATCTTGTACAGATGAAAGATGGTAGAAAAAAACGAATTATATGCCATATATATTTTTCGTTCTCTCCCCAATTCAAATTTCCCTGCCATTGGATACAATAACGCTTGACAAGGAGGGAAGGGGCGGACAATCTTGCCAAAAGGGATCGTGCACGCAGTATGCGTTTTCTTCTTTTCTTCATTACAAGCTTGCTCATAAGTGAATCCAGTGAACCATCGTTTTAGTTTTTTCGCCGCCGGTGAGGACTGTTTGAAGTCGCTGCAAGAGAAAACTACGTACAGGTTTTATATCACATTAAATGGATGAATTGAACATGTATCCAAATGACTGATTATCAAGCTGCTGACGGCCGACTGACGGGACCGATTGTGTGCTTTTTTCCATCTACCTATTTGTTATCCATTAATATTATCAATTGATTGATTGAATAGTTTTCCCTAAAACAAGCAAAAATTCGATTACTAATCTTGTACTGAAATCGGCAACGTAAATTCCGAGCAATTGTGCGTGCACAGATGTTTTGCATTGCCTGCCCCCCCCCCCCCCCCCCCCACACACACACACACACACACACACCTGGACAACAAAACTGCATAGTTACAACACACACACACACACACACACACACCAACACCCACCCACACACACACACACACAACACACGAACACGGAACATAATATGCACGGAGCGCGCGCACACACACACAGGTACAAATATGCGCGCGCGAACACACACACATACACACAAACACACACACACACGCACGCACCGCGCCCCCCCCCCCCCCCCCACCCCCCCACACAACACACACCACACACCAAACAACCACGGGCACGTAATAACCTACCGACTGAGGTAGTGGTCTGTTTTTGCTGTCAACACAGGCGTGAGCCGACACCAAGCGATATTCACATTCTTCTTTTTTCTTTCAAAGATGTCCGCCTTCAAACCCCTGTTGAAGATTCTGGCACACTGGCACTGGTGCTACAAGCTTGCGCTTCTGCTTGAAGTATTGACAGCAGCGCTTTCTCCAGTGAGCAGACACTACACGTGCAAGTGTCTGAACTAAATCTGAAAAGTTACACGCGCAGATAATGTAGGCAATGCCCCACATCTGATTGTCCACAATAAAGAACTCTCGGCGAAGACCCACTGACAATGACAAATGAACTTATCCGTTTTTTGGTGTCGAATTGGTGGCGGTTCTTCTTCTCCATGTTGCTCACAGCGAACCCACGGTGGTCCACCTCCCCGTGTTTGCGCCGATTGTTTGCTCAGACAGCACGCGGGAAAGACTGAAGCACGTGCAGCGGGGCAATAGACCACCACTTGCACCGAAGTCGGAAACGGCCCCTGGTTTGACCTGTTTCCCAATACACTAACTTGAACGCTGACACACAAGCACAAAGGCGTGGTGTGTAATGTGTGTGTGTGTGTGTTGTTGTGTTGTGTTGTGTGTGTGTGTTGTGTGTGTGTTGTGTGTGTGTACGTTGTTTCAGCACACGAAAATGAAAATATCATGGATCACAGTTTCTCTCTTTCTCTCTCTCTCTCTCTCTCTCGTCCTCGCTCCCACTTTCTCTCTCCTCTCGTCTCACTCCTCAGTCTCTCCTCTCTCTCTCGCATCACCTCCTCAGTCTAACTCTCTCATCCATCACACAGAGCCACACACACACACACACAACACACACACACACATCACACACAACAACACACACACAACAGCGACACACACACACACACACACACACTCACGCTCATATACAAACAGGTGCGCATTAATGCATACATATATACACACAGACACACCACACACACACACACACAACACACACACCACACACACACACATATAAATATATATATGATATAATATAATTGTAGTTCTAAACAAATCTTTCCGCTAATAAAATCTTCATCCGGGACAAGGCCCACACACAACACACACAACACACACACACACACACACACACCCATGCGCGCGCGCGCGCGCACGCGTGGTTGTGGTGTGTGTGTGTGTGTGTGTTGTGAGAGAGAGAGAGAGAGAGAGAGAGAGCGCCGCGCGAGAGACGCAGAGTGAGAGTGTGTGTAGCCACGAACGAAATAAGAAGATAAGAGAGAGATAGAGTAAACGAGAATGATAGAGTAGAGAGGTTTTGATAATGATAAAAGATAGTCAAATAGTAACAAGAGGTTAAAAAAATAAGTGAAGGGAAAACGAAATAACATAACTGAGAGAAAACCTTTCACGCACTTTCGATGCACAAAAATCAATAGTGATTATGCCCGGGGTTAAATCAGGATAACAACAACATTACCGTAGAAAAAAATTAGTAGTAGTAGTAGAAAGTAGTAGTATGTAGGTATATAGTATAGCACAGCGTAGTAGTAGTAGTAGTAGTAGTAGAGTAGTAGTTAGTAGTAGTAGTAGTATAGTTACTGTTTCGCCGTTTTTAAGCGACTTGCACAGACACACAGTCAAAGTATTCATGACACCTTCAGTTTCTGTGACGACAAACGACAAACGACTCTAAACTAGATAAAGATGGCCTGCTATAACACTTGTGGCAGGAATATATTTTGCTCTTAAAAAATCATGAAGTACTGGGGCAACACAAAACAAAGTGAACTTCATCCTCTTGCACCAGATCCACACATCCACACGTAGGGCACAGCAAGACCTGTTTTATCTTCCTTACACCTTTGACTATGCCTGATATGTCAAATACACCTAATCGAAACTTTTGTTAAAATGTGTGTGTGTGTGTTGTTGTGGGTTTGTGTGTGGGTGGTGTGTGTGTGTGTGTGTGGTGTGTGTAGAGACTGAGAAGAGAGAGAGAGAGATAAGAGAGAGAGAGAGAGACGTTTTCATACACAGACATACAGACCGACAGACAAACCACAGAAAATGCGTGTGTTGTGCGTAACTAAAGATAGAGAGAGAGAGAGAGAGAGGAGAGAGAGAGAACGAGAGAGAAGAGATAGAGAGATACGAGTTGAGAGCGAGAACGTGACGCACACCACACTCGGCGTAGCACATACCTACAAACATGCACCTTCTCGTCTCTCTCTCTCGCCTCTCTCTGCTTCTCGTCTTCTCTCTCTCTTATTTCGCAAGAGAGAGAAGAGAGAGAGAGAGAGAAGAGGAGAGAGAGCCACACACACGCGCGTATACACCACCTACAAACATGCCACCTTCTCTCAGAACGACATATAGAACACACACACACACACACACAACACACACACACACACACACACACACACACACACACACACAACAACAACACACACCACACACACAACACCAACACAGATAGAGAGAGAGAGAGAGACGCAGAGAGAGAGAAAGTAAACATAGAGAGATTAAAGAGAGAGAGATTACTTTCACCCACACACGCGCGTATACATACCTACAAACATGCAACCTATCTCGCTCTTCTCTCTCTCTCCTCTCTCCTCTCTCTCTCCTCTTCTCTCTCCTCTCTCTCTCTCTCCTCTCTTCTCCTCCTGGTCTCTATCTGTGGTGTGTGTGTGTTGGTGTGTGTGTGTGTGTGTGTGTGTGTGTGGGTGTGTGTGTGTGTGTGTTTTCTATCTGTCCTGTCTGTCTGTCAGCCGATGTTCTCCTTTTGATAACTAGGCAGGTGAAAGGGTCTTTTAACCCGACAAGATCAGTGTGTGGACAGGGCTTTTAATTCCCCGTCGTGTCCTCCCAACAATAGACACGATAGCTCCCCGCAGTGGATACCCGGCGTCGTGGCTCCAGTTCGAGAGATCATTAAACATGATTTACTGCACTCGCATGATTTTTTTTTATGAAAGGTTTTATGGTGAAGTGGATATCTTGGGGAGAATTAAGAAAGGTAGGCATTCATATCGTGTCCGAAGTATTTCCTGTTGAGGACATAATTGCGTTCTCTTTAAAACTTTTGGAATAGCCTTGTTGTCGGCGTTTCGTTTCCTGGGTGCACGTGTGTGTTGTGTGTGGGGTGTGTGTGTGTGTGTGTGGGTGTGTTATGTGGTGTGTGTGTGTGTGTGTGGTGTGTATATGGTGTGTGTGTGTGTTTTGTGTGTGTGTGTGTGTGTGGTGTGTGTGTGTGTGTGTGTGTGTGTGTGTGTGTGCGTGCGTGTGTGCGTGGGTGCCTGCGTGCGTTCATGTGGGGTGCGTACATACATGTGAGTTAGCGTTTGTATGTGTTGTGTATAATTGCGTGCGTGCGATCATCGCACGCGCGCGCGTGCAACGCGTTGTGTGGGTTCGTGGAGTGTGTTGTGTGTGTGTGTGTGTTGTTTGTGTGTGGGTGGTGGTTGTGTGTGTTGGTGTTTGGTGTGTGTGGTGTCGTGGTTGCGCGGGTGGGGGGGGGGAACATCTTTATGAGTTTGTGTGGTAGTGTAGTGTTAGAGATGTAGATTATATATAATTATATCTATATATAGAAGAGAGAGAGAGAGAGAGAGAGTGGGGTGGAGGAGGGAGGGACACATGTGAACACTCGCTCTCTCTCCTCGCTCTCTCTCTCTTCTCTCTGGTCGAAACCCGCAGGTGTACAAGTACTCTCTCCAGACAAGATCAGGTGTGTGGAGAAAGACTTCAAATTCCCGGTCGTGTCATCCCATCATATAGAGTATAACACACCCATCTCCTTTGACAACCTACACGACATCGTGGGCTCCAAGTCGAGAACTGTATTATTGAATTTTGCACTTGCGTGATTTTGTTGAAGGCTTGTGAAGGTGAAAGTGGAAATGCTAGGAAGAATGTAAAAAAAAAAATGTGTATGTATTTTGTTCTGAAATGTGTGCCTTTCTTAAGACTAAAATCGTTCTGCTTGCGCGCACTTTGTGTGTGTGTGTGGTGTGTGCGTGCGGGGTGCGTGTGCGTGCGTGTGTGCGTGCGTGTGCGTGCGTGCGTGCGTGCGTGTGTGTGTGTGCGTGTGTGTGTGTGCGCGCGCGCGCGCGCGCGCGTGCGCGTGTGTATGTGTGTGTGGTGTGTGTGTGTGTGTGTGTGTGTGCGCGTGTGTGTAGTGCGTGTGCAGACATGTGCGTGTGCATATGTTTTGGTTGGTGTGTTTATTGACCAGTGTGAATGCGCTCTCTCTCTCGCTCTCTCTCTCTCTCTCTCTCTCTCTCTCTCTCTCTCCTCTCCTCTCCTCTCCTCTCTCTTCTCTCTCTCTCTCGTCTCTCTCCTCTCTCTCTCCCTCTCCGTCTCTCTCTCTCCTCTCTCTCGTGCGTTTGCATGGTTGCGCGCTTATTATTAACCCTGTTGACACAGAAGATAAGAAATACACTGTTTTCAACTTGTATAAGCCAAGTAGAACGATTCCCAACAGATCCTCACCCCCACCCCCAGCCCCCGCACCCCCGATCCCCCATCCTGCTTCCCCCTCCTCTTCACCCCAGCCTTCTCCCTCCATTCTCAACGTATCCCAATCCCCGTCTCAGCACCGTGCGCGCGCGCGCGCGTACACACACACACACACAACACACACACACCCACACACACACACACACACCACCACACACACACACACCACACACACAAACACGCGCGCGCGCATACACACCCGTCTCTCTCTCTCTCTCTACACTCTCTCTCTCTGTCTCTCTTTCTCTCTCGCCTCTCTCTCTCTCACTCCTCCCCTCTCTTCTCTCGTCATCTCTCTCTCTCTCTCTCCCTCTCTTTCCCTCTCCCTCCTCTTTCTCTCTCTCGTCTCTCTCTCTCTCTTCTCTCTTCACACCCACAGCACACACACACACACACCCACACACACACACACACGAAGCCCACACACACACACCCACACACACACACACGAACACACACACACACAGTCCTTTAGTACACAAAGTGTGCAAATTGACTCACATAACCCCCACCAGTCTCAGCCAAACACCCCACCGTTCCCAAGGCCAGATTATACCATAATTAATGCCCCATTGATATTCCGCGCAGAACCTACAGAGCATGGGGTCACATTTCACTGGGTTTTTTTTGTCCGGGGTGTCACAAAGCATAGTTTTGCATTGGGATCGGCTTGGGAGGGCAAGGGTTTCTAGCAGGGGTAGCGCTGGTTATGGGTGTCTGTGAGTAAGGCTGATGATTTATGTTCAACGGTGTTCATGTTCAGGAACGATATCTCAGCTGAGATGTAGAACTCTCCTGGACTATTTCTTTGTTACTGTGTGCATGCATTTATTTCAGCCTTTCTCTGGACAGTCAAAAAAAAACTGTCTCTAAACCAGTCAGCTTTAGTATATAAAAAGGAAAAGAAAAAAAGTAGTAGTCAGTAGTAGCGGTAGTAGTTGGAGCAGCATTAGCAGCAGCAGTAGCAATAGCAGCGGCAGTAGTAGCAGTAGCAGCAGCAGCAGCATCTGTAGTAGTAGTATAGTAGTAGTAATAGTTGGCTGTGGTGGTAGTAGTAGTCGTAGAAGAAGAAAGAAGGAAGAAGAAGAAAGAGAAGAAGAAGAAAAAACAGTGATTTCAGACTGAAACAAAGGTGAAAAAGGTATAAAGAAGGACAGACCCATTTCCTGGATGCACAAGCAAGGTAAAAAGAGGTACAGTCTTATTTATGAAAAAGATATAAGAAGGAGAAGTAGAAAAAATGCAGATCACAGCAGAAAAGGTATAGTCTTAACATGATAAAGATAGCCACGCAGTTTTGCCTCTCAAAAAAAAAAAAAAAAAAAAAAAAAAAAAAAACAGAAACAAGCTGGAAACATGGCCTGAAGCAATGAAATCTGAAGCACTCTATTTAAAAAACAATATGAAACAAAAAGCACTTTGTTGTAATTTAGAGAAGCTGAAAATAGCCTAGAAACATTCTCAGATGCAGCGCAAAGTAGAGGTACTGTTTGTAGAGTAATATGTTAATTAAAAGCGCACTTTGGCTCTAGAAGAAAGAAGCGTACATATCACTTGAAAGTAAATGCTTACTTCCCCTTCCTTGAATCGTATACACGACTGAATCAAGTGAGACAAAAGAGTATCACGTTTAACACACACACACTAACACACACACACACACACACAACACACACACACACACACACAACACACACACACACACTAACACACACACACCAACACCACACACACCACACACACACGCACACACACACACACACACACACACACACACACACACACACACACACACTAACAACACCACACACTAACACACACACGGAGCTGGTCAATACAGTAGGCAAAGTAAAGACCGTGGAATGTTATCAAACGGTCAGAGCAGAGAGAACAAAAGAACTATAGAAGGTATGCCTGCCGTTGGTCTTTACAAATGGAACGCTTGCACCCCCACCTCGTACCCCATATCTCATCTCCGGCCCCACCTCCATGTCCTACTCCTACGCTCCCCCCACCCCCATCCCAGTGCCCTCCGCTACTCTCCAATAGTCCACTTTTAATTCTTCCCTTATCCTGCCGTTCCATTAACCCTCACGTGTGCATATTAGCTGAGGGAAAATTGGGGATTCAAGGAGAAGAATGGAGGCTGGATGATCTCAGAGTGCATAGAGATAGAGGAGAAGAAGATGAAGAAGAAGAGCAACAACAATAACAACAACAGCGCTAGCAGCAGCATCAAGAAGAAGAAGAAGAAGATTAACAACAACAACAGCAACACTGCTTGCAGCAGCAGCAGCAGCAGCAGCAGCAGCAACAACAGCTGGCAGCAGCAGCAGCAGCAGCGAGCAACAACAACAGCACAACAACAACAACAGAAAAGAAGAGAAGAGAAGAAGAAAGGAGGAAGAGAAGAAGAAGAAGAAGGAGGAGAGGAAGAGGAGGAGGAGAGTAGGAGGAGGAGGAGAGGTAAGGGAGGAGGAGGAAGGAGAAGGAGGAGAGGAGGAGGAAGAGAGAAGAAGAAGAAGAAGAAGAAAGAAGAAGAGAAGAAGAAGAAGAATACAATGATGATGATGATGATGATGATGTTGAGATGTGTCAAGAGATGATTGATGATGATGATCGAGATGATGATGATGATGATGTGATGAATTGGAGGAAAAAAAATTTAAAACTATGGTCACAGAATATATCACGTCCAAGAATAAAGAGGAGTTCCCTTTTCTTCTCTAGGAGGAGGAGGAGAAGGAGAAAGAAATGAGAAGAAGACAAGATGATGATGATGAGCAGATGATTAAGAGGATGAGGAGAAAGAAACTATGGTACACGGAAATATATCAGCAAGACTAAAGCCCGTTCCCTATGTGGAGAGGAGATCCGAGAAGGAGGAGGAACGAGAGCAGAGAGAGAGAGGAAGAGAGAGAGAGAGAGAGGAGAGATGGGAGAGGAGAGAGAGAGAGAGAGAGAGAGAGCGAGGAGAGGAGAGAGAGAGAGGGAATCTGAGGGGCAATAACTTACAGCACTATCCAGGAATTCATCTTTCCTCCAGTTGATACAGCCTGCAGTACAGAAAAATCTTTGTAGTCATAGAGAGGGCGAAAAAGTAATCTAAACACTTCAAGGGGGAAGCAATCCCACAGGGGACATTGTGCAGTTCGTGGGAAGTCCTTCACTTGTCAAGTTCGCTAATCAATTGCCAAAGAGTTCAGGAGACTTACAGGGTTAATCTGTTCTTGGGTACAGGTTACCCGTGCGGTTAGAGTGAAACGTTTTCTTCTATTCAACTGTCAGCTTGACATGGGGCAAGAGGACTTGGCATGGAGATCACTGCTAAGCCTTATACAGCTTCTCTCGGTCTCTGTCTCTCTTTCTCTGTCTTGTTCAGTCTCTCTCTCTCTAGCTCTCTATCTCTCATCTCTATCTCTCTGTCTGTATTGTCTGTCTGTCTGTCTGTCTGTTGGTCTGTGTCTGTCTGTCTGTCTGTCTCTCTCTCTCTCTCTCTCTCTCTATCTCTCTCTCTCTCAGGTCGTGTTGTCTGTCTCTTTCTTCTATCATTCTCCTCACTTCTTCATCTTCTCCTTCTCCTCTTCTTCTTCTCTCTTCTTCTTCTTCTTCTTCTCTTTTCTTCTATCTTCTTCTCTTTCTTCTTCTCCCCTTGTTTGCACGCCCTCTGTAGGTTTGTCAGGGCATGCCCCATTCTCTCCCTCTCTTCTTCCCAATCTGTTTGTCAGTTTGTCTCCTTGTCGGTCTGTGTCTATAGGTCTATCTGCCTGTCTGTTTGTCTGTCTGCCTTCTTGTCTGTATGCTATTTTCTATTTGTCTGGTAGTTCTGCCGCGCTCTCTCTCTCTCTCCTCTCTCTCTCTCTCTCCTCTCTCTCTCTCTCTCTCTGCACTAATCTCTGCGTCACTGTCTCTGTGTCTGTTCTGTCTGTCTGTCTGTCTGTCTGTCTGTCTCTATCTCGGTCTCTGTCTTTTTGCCTCTCCTGTCTTTCTATCCCGTCCTCTCTCTCTCTATCTCTCTCTCCTCTCTCTCTCTCTCTCTCTCTCTCGTCTCTCTCTCCACCCTCTCTCGCTCTCTCTCGCTCTCTTCTCTCTCTCTCCTCTCTCTCTCTCTCTCTCTCCTCTCTCTCTTCCTCTGTATCCTCTCAACTCTCCTCTTGTGCCACAGTAGCACGCGATGTGCCGTACCGGCGTTGCATAAAGGACATCACCTGGTCTCTCACAGGAGGGTGTCACGTGAAGCTGTGTGTCCTCCGAACGTGGTTCCAATCCCGGCTCACCCACGGCGTGCTCCTCCCACTCCTTTGGACCACGGTCGCCACAAACTCCTCTCCGTCTCTAACCATCACCACCTGCACTCTCCATCCCCTCCTTCCTCTGCTCACACAGTCTGTCTGTCTACCTACTTACCACCTTTGTGACTTTGTATGGAAAGCTGCAGATATCAAAAGGTCATGTTATCGTTTCGTTGGATGAAAAAAGAACAGAAATGAAAAGTAAACTGTAGAAGAAGAAGAAGAAGAAGAAGAAGAAAGAAGAACAAGAAACAACAACAGACAACAAAAGAAGAAGAACCACAAAAACACAACAACAAGCAGGACAAAGAGCTAGCATCATCAACAACAACACTTTAACAACAACGACACAACAACACTAACAACAACAACAACAACAACAACAACGACAACAACGACAACTCTTGGCAGTAGTAATTTAGCAACGTCATTTTCTTCTTCACGGCAACATTATTGTATCGGTGGAGGTAACATGTATTCTTAAATGTTTTGGATTGATAAAGCATCAGGCACCAAATCAAGACGGTGAGGTCTGTGTTTTGTTTACTTGTTTTTGTTTCATGTTTAGTCCCTATGAGGGCTGTCATTCTTTGATATACAGCATTTCGTAAGAAACATCTATTACTATCATCATTATCATTATCGTCGTCGTCGTCATCATTACCACAAGGCTCATGATAATCATCATTCGTCGTCATTATCATAGACATCGTCATCATCATGATTATCGTCGTCGTCGTCGTCGTCGTCGTCGTCGTCATCGTCGTCGTCGTCGTCATCATCATCATTATTATCATGTTTATCATCAAGAATTTTAAAAATCATCATCATCATAAAAGAAATCATCATCATAATCAACAACAACATCATCATCATCATCGTCGTCGTCGTCGTTGTCATTGTTGTTGTTGTTGTTGTAGCCCTCTTCTACCTCGCCATCATCAATTTCTTCTTCTTTCTTATTCTTATTTCTTCTTTTCTTCTTCTTCTTTCTTCTTTCTTCTTCTTCTTCTTCTTCTTCTTCTTCTTCTCCTTCTCTCTCCTCCTCCTCCTCCTCCTCCTTCTTCTTCTTCTCTCTTCTTCTTCTTCTTCTTCTTCTCTCTCCTCTCATCCTCCTCCCCTCCTCCTCCTCCTCCTCCTCCTCCTCTTCCTTCTTCTTCTTCTTCTTCTCCCTACACCCTCTGTAGGTCATCCTACATCACCACCTTCTTGCCCCCCCCCCCCCCCCCCCCCCCCCCCCCCCCCGCAATACCCCCGCAATAAACCACATGACTTGATCCCTGACTGGGAGGTGTAACGTGAAGCTCTGTGTCATCCGAACGTGGTTCAAATCCCGGATCACCCACGGCGTGCTCCTCCTCCCATTTCTTTGGACCATAGTCGCCACAAAGTCCTCTCTCCGGCTGTAAGCATTATCCCCTCCACTATCCGTCTCCTCCTCTCTCTGCTTACAAGTCTGTCTGCCTACCACCACTGTGACTTTGTATGGAAAGCTGCAGATATCAAAAGGTCATGTCTATTATTTCGTTGGGAGTAACAGAAAAGAAATGAAAATGTAGAAGAAGAAGAAGAAGAAGAAGAAGAAGAACAAACAACAACAACAACAACAACGACCACAACAATAGTAGAAAGAACAGTGGCATCAACAACAATAGCAACAAGAACAACAACAAACACAACAGCAACGACAATAACGACAATTCCTGGCCCAGTAGTCATGCACCAACATCATTTTGTTTTCAAGGCAACATTATTGTATCGGTGGAGTTAACCTATATTCTTTATTGTTTGGGCATTGATAAGGGCTTCAGGCACCAAATCAAGACTGTGATGTCTGTGTTTTGTTTGCTCGTTTTGTTTCATGTTTAGTCCTATGAGGGCTGTCATTCTTTGATAAAAAAGCTTTTGGTAAGAAATATCCATTACTATCATCAGCATCATCATCGTCGTCGTCATCATCATCATTACCACTCTCATGATAATCGTCATTCTCATTAACATCGTCATCGTGATTATCGTCGTCGTCGTCGTCATCGTCGCCGTCGTCGTTGTCGTCATCATTATTACTATCTTCATCATCAAGAATTTTAAAATCACCATCATCATATAAGAAATCATCATCAGAAGCAGCAGCAGCAGCAGCAGCATCATCGTCGTCGTCGTCGTTACAGCCTTTCCTCTGCCTCATCATCATCATTTCTTTCTTTCTTTCTTTCTTTCTTTCTATTCTTTCTTTCTTTCTTTCTTTCTTTTCTTTCTTTCTTTCTTTCTTTCTTTCTTTCTCCCACGCCCTCTATCGGTCATCCTACACCACCGCCTTTCTTCTCTTCGTCCCTCTCCCAATTAACCA
>JADBJO010000385.1:373929-381429 GCA_016801955.1 Conus betulinus
TATGGCCATGCTGAACTTTGGAGTTAAGGTACTTGGCAAAAGTGAAAGCCAGGTGTTAACTTTTGCCATGCTGAACTTGTTTAGAATTTCAAGTCTCTCCGACGTAAGGTCGATTTTGGTTGTTGACGGTTGCCATGTTGAACTTGTTTAGCATTAAGGTGTTTTGAGGAGGTGTTGTGGATGTTATGTATTGATAGTTCCTTTGTTGACTTAAACTAGCGCTACAGTCCTTTGACATTGAATGGCTTTCGTGGGCTGACTGTTGCCATACTGAACTGCTTTAGTATGATGGTACTTTGATCTCATGTGCTTTTGACATGAAGTGGGTTTCATGTATTGACTATTGCTGTATTGACCTTGCTTTACGTTACGCTACTTTGACAATGGTATGTTTTCATTATTGATTGTTTCTGATTTGACGTCGTATAGTACAACGGTTCTTTGACATGATAAGGGTTTTATGTATTGACTGCCGATGTATTGACCTTGTTTAGTTTTACAAATCTGTTACAAGACGGGCTTCGGCTGTTGAATAGTATTGTATCGACCTTTTAAAGTGTTACAGAACTTTGACCTGAAGTGGATTTCTGTTGTTACATTGAACTTGCAAAGTGTGGCAGAACTTTGATATGAGATGGGTTTCATGTGTTGATCGTTACAGCATTTTTTTTTCGCATGAGGTAGGTTTCATGTGTTGAATGTCACGGTATTTTGACATGAGGGGGGTTTCATGTGTTGATTGTCATGAATGTGCATATGTTGGTGGGTTTTATGCATTGACTGTCACAGGATTTTGACATGACGTGGGTTTCATGTGTTGATTGTCACGATATTTTGACTTGAGGGGGATTTCATGTGTTGATTGTCACGATATTTTGACATGGTGTGGGTTTCAAGTGTTGTTGTCACGGCATATTGACATGAGGTGGGTTTCATGTGTTGATTGTCACGGTATTTTGACGCGAAGGGGGGTTTCAAGTGTTGATTGTCACGGTATTTCAATATAACATGGGTTTCATGTACTGATTGTCATGGTATTTCGGCATGACGTGGGTTTCATGCATTGGTTTCATGTATTGATTGTCACAGTATTTTGACATACAGGTTGGTCTCATTTATTGACTGTTGGTACATTGATCTTGTGTCAGGGGACACTGCTCAGTCATCAGAACTATACAGAAACAGATTACAGCAGGAAATAAATGGTGTAAGCTGCAAATCGTAATATAGAGGACAAGAAAACAGTAAAAAGACGTTAAACGCGTTCTAAAAACAAAGGTCGGTGAATAACTCATGAAATCTGAAACAAGGAAAAGACAATCAAGGAATGTTCGTTTTTTTTTTTTTTAAGTTGCATTATCAAAGAGTTAATGATTAAATGAAAAATTTTCAACACATACTTTTCAGAAGGCGAGTATGGCAGAATCAAAGGGGAAATATATATATATATATATATATATATATATATATATATATATATATATATATATATATATATATATATATATATACACTTGTGTCTTAAGAGGTTATCTTTTTATATTTTCTACTTTTCACAAGAAAATGTAGCCTGTTTTGCTCTTTCATGATTTTCTTTTGCTTCTTAGATGGCACCTTTAGTTGTTTTTTTGAAAACTCAACAAACATACTATGGTATTGGACACCAGCCTTTTTCTGGTATAGCATTCTTCTTAAAACTGAAAAGGCAGAGGAGTCAAATTACCACTTTCCGCGGTCACTGAGGAGAAACAATCAGGTTTCGAAATACCGGTATCTGACCAGGAGTTATATGTTAGTGAGCTTTCTCCCCATTGGAGATGTCTCCCGCTTTGGAGACTATAAACTTGCTGAAGGTTCATTTGGAGAAGCATTTATTTATTCCCCATTCACCCACTCAAGCACATACTGTCAGTTAGGCAGAATCATCTATCACTGCAGTTATGAAGGCTTATCACCCCCCTATTTCTATAATCTGAGACATAAGAGCAAGCTTTGTTTATAATTCAATATATATATATATATATATATATACACTTATGTTTAATCATTTTTCTCCATGTGTTTGTTGAGTTTATGACAGAAACTGTCAGTCCCTATTCGCCAGCATCACTCTGGCACGAGACGCAAAGCGTGAAACGTATTGTGAAAAGACGACGAGGAGTTGAGCCGTAGGATGTCCAGCGTATCGATGATACGATCATAGCTGAAAGCTGTAAAACAGCCCAGGCTATCCATCAAGAACAGTTCTCTCTCTCTCTCTCTCTCTCTCTCTCTCTCTCTCTCTTCCCACAGGAAGAAAACCAAAATCACACACACGCACGCACGAACGCTCACACACACACACACACACACACACAATTACTCACGCTTTCATCCATCCACCCGTACACGCACGCACACACACACACACACACACACACACACACACACACACGCGTGCGCGCGCGCGCGCGCGCACACATACTCTCTCTCTCACACACACACACAAACACACACACAATTACTCACGCTTTCATCCATCCAGCCGTCCCTCAATGAGACGCACATTATCCAGACACAGAGAGAGAGTGAGAGTGAGTGAGAGAGACAGAGAGAGAGATTATGGGAGGATAGGGAGGGGGTGGGGGCAGGAGTGGAAGAAAGGAATGTAGCGAGAGACTTTCCCACTGGGATTCTCATAGCACTAGACCATTATATGTTATGTATCTGTCATCTGTCTGAGCTGTCTGTGTATGCAACAGACACCACTTTAGCCCCACCTCCACACAAACCCCACCCATTTGCCCCCATGCATCCACCCAACCCAACCCCCCCCCCCCCCCCCCCCCCACACACACACACACACACACGTACAGACACAAGAATACTTGATCCTTCTACTGTGTGTGTAGGTGGTCATGTATATGTGCATTTGCGCACCTGTCGGCGCTTTCGTATTTACCTCTGCCCAGATCGTCTTTTCTCCTGCATCTTGTTCCGTTCGTTTTGTTTGTTTTGTTCATCAGAAAGATAAGGGGATTACTGCTGAATCCATTCACCCCAAACTCTGTGGGGGGGAAAAAAAAAAAGAACGTGGATGAAGGATGAATTCTCTCAATTTTAGTGTGATCTGTGGTGAAAATCTGAATCCAGGATTTGTTGACTGAGATCATGAATGTGCATATGTTGAACAGACAGTTACTGAAACTGGTGAGGAAACATTAATTTGAAAACACTGGACTGTAGTATGTAGTGTTCGTTTATTCCTGAAGAAGCCTTTCTAGCTAAAGCTTGGTTTCTTTACAAACTGAATTTGCCCCTGTGCGACATGATTGTCAACTTGTTTTAATCTCCATAATATTCTGTAGGATCTGTTGAGATCGTTTTCTTGTGGTGCGGTTTGCTCTGATGCGCGCGCACACACAAACACACACACACACGCACGCCACACACACACACACACACACACACACACACACACACACACACACACACACACACACACATACAGAATGATGTTCAGTGGTGCCTGTTCTGATCCAGCACACGCAAAACACCATGCACCTACTACCTCCCCTTCTGAGGACAATTGTTGCTTAGTCGCGGAGTCAACCTGACAGAGCTGTCCCTCCGGGGCTTGGGGACGGGAGATGGGGGATGGGGGTGGTGTCACTACGACAGTCCCACTACAGTCCCCAAGACCTCGCCGATACCAGCGAGCTCAGCACGATCTTCGCCATGGGGATACACTTGGAGAGGAAATCGACACTGAGGTGACCACAAGAGCAGAGCATGAAGTGAAACAGAATTTGAGACTGTTGTATGGTGATTTGTAGGGGTGATTTTTAGGGATGAATATGATTTCTATTATGGTCTGAGACTGTATGACAGGGCTACGTTCTATGCGTACTCGCATAGAATATCCCGTGGTTGGAAAGACTCGAGAGATACTGACACTTGTAGTGTTTGGAAATGTGAGCATTGATCTCCGAAGCGGAACAACTAAATGGAAAAAAAAAAAATCGACCGTGTTGTGCCAGTCTTCACAGATTAGCCCACAGGAAATTTCAAATCTGGGCTGAAGCCGGTCAGAGAAAATAAAAGAAAAAAAAAGAAAGAAAAGTAAAACGGAAAAAAAGAAAAGAAAGAAAGAGAAAACAAATGTCCGCAAATGAACGACTCTGCCAGGAATCGAACCAGCGACCTCCCAGCCGGATGTCCAGGACGTTAACCACTTCGCCACATCGTCTAGTAGATCACTATGTACCTCACACACACACACACACACACACACACACACACACACACACACACACACACACACACACATATATATATATATATATATATATATATATATATATATATATATATATATATATATATATATATATACGCACACACTCTCTCTCTATATCTCTCTCTCTCTCTCACACACACACACACACACACACACACACACACACACACACACACACACACACACACACACACACACAAACACACACACACACACACACACACACACACACACACACACACACACACACACACACACACACACACACACACACACACACATACACTTTTTCTCTGAGCATGAAAACTATGAATGTTGGAAAAACAAATCCCCTCAGAGGAGGTTCTTCTCTCCGAAGAATGGAGCCACCATCAGGTTAAGTACATCGAAAACTAAAACCAGCCTCCATACAATAGATCTTCATGTCAACTTAAATGCAAGCACTGTTGTATACTAAAAATGAAATAGATTTGTCTGCATTAAGAAACACACACACACACACACACACACACACACACACACACACACACACACACACACACACACATATATATATATATATATATATATATATATATATATATATATATATATATATATATATATATAAGAAAACAAAAAACTAAGCAGGCAAGCACAAAATGCCTAGAAACAGAATAAGTGAAATCCGAGTGGACTTAGCTGTAACACTTAAAATAATTGTCTCTAACAGTTAAGATAACACTGATAATAAACCACTCATGCTTTTCTTTTGAATTCCTCCATCGCCGAAGAACATCATCTATCCACACACACCCTTCCCTACTCCCCCCTCCCCCCATTTCCCCTCCCACACACACACACACACACACACACACACACACACACCACACACACACACACACACACAGAGGTGAGGGGGAAAAGCAGAGTGATATAGTGAGGGTGAACAAAAGAAGCTAAGAGGAAGGGGAAGGAAACAGGAGACGGCAAACAGGGGGTATAAGAGGGAGCGGGAGAGGGGAGGGAGAGGGGAGGGAGGGAAGAAAAGACCACACCCATGGAAACACAGACACCCTAGATGAAGCCAATTATTTTGTTTTCCAGCTACACGCAACACCGGTCCGCCAATTACCATGCATGCACAGTTTTCAATTATGTAGAGACTGCCCAATGGAGAAGAAGAAATCAAGTAATAAAAGGTAAATGAATCAAACAAAAATCCATGCTGTTAAAGCTTTGTTCTAAAATAAGACACATGAGAAATTACTCTTTCAAATGGGCTTCTATATAAGAAGTCAAGTATGTTCATAGAGTATTAAAAGTTTCTAGGATTACAGCGTTGGCATTCACGTAACACCGTGAAGAACTGCACAGGTCACATTAAGTGACTTTTTACAAAAGCTCAACCAAAAAGAAAACTTTTTACCATATTAATGATTTAAAGACGGCCTATTCAATTTGACTTTTAACCGAGTCATAGTAACGTGGATACTAGCATCTCTTTTCACTGGCTTATAATCCCCCCCTCCCCCCACTCCCCAGAAATCCTTCTTCAGACTAGCGCACACCATGAAATAATAAACACGTAATTACTAATTAGGTTCGAAACCTAGTTTGCTCACCACAAAAGTATGTCAGTCGGAAAACAAACAGGAAACAGCGGGTTGCATGCGACTCGCCACACCCGTGTGACAGAGGCCCAGGTGTAAAGGTTCAAGCAGCAAGCTTCTTCCACACCAACAATTACATGGGTAGTTGAACTTGACAGCCAAAATAAACAGCCAATTGTGGGCATAGCCTTTACTCCTGCGAAAGCGTATCAAGATCAAGATATTTTTTTTTCACGCAGCCGGGTGCAGTTTCATGGGACTTGTATGTAATTGAAGTGATTCTGCAGCCGATAAGTAGGTCATTTTGATCGAAAAGGAGAGTGACATGAATATCAATGAGATTCGTTTTTCTTTATCTCTATATTTACGGTTCTTTGTCTTTGTAGTATTGCCAGACCACCGTCCCCTCTCTTTGTCCCTATTACGATTCTCTTCCTCCCACCCCCCTCCCCTCTCTCTCTCTATTTGAGCATTTATCCGCAGGCACGTGTGTGTGTGTGTGTGTGTGTGTGTGTGTGTGTGTGTGTGTGTGTGTGTGTGGCGCAAATGAATGCGTGCGTGCGTGCGTGCGTTCGTGCGTGCGTGTGTGTGTGTGTGTGTGTGTGTGTGTGTGTGTGTGTGTGTGTGTGTGTGTGTGTGTGATATGATTTATACAGAAATTAGGGTTTTGCATCCAGGTGGTTGATGTCCTAATAGAAACAGGATTCGACTGTGTGTGTGTGAGACACAAAAGTGTTTTGTCTGTTCACAGTCTCTGTAGAAATGTTCGTAATTCATTAGAAGACATTTACAAACGTGCATGGAATGATGCTTTAGAATCTAGTGATAAGCGTTTATCTTACAGACACTTTAAACAGAGTTTCGCCGTGAAAAATGTATTAAAATGTTACCTGATGTTTATATATACCCACTGATTCGGTTTCGCTGTGACAATCATAAACTCATGATAGAAATAAGCGGTCGATTTGGAATACCTCACGATGAACGATTCTGTCGGGACTGTGACCAGAATGACCTTGGTGATGAATTTCATTTTGTAATGAAATGTCACAAATATAACGACAATAAAAATTAGTTTATACCCAGAAAATTAACATATACAAAGTCCGTATTTAACTATTGTCGTTTGCTTTGTGGTAGTAGGAAAGTGTTGCTAAACTTAGCGAAGTTCTTGAAACTTAGTAAAGTTGTCTAACATTACATTCAGTATGTTAATTATAGGGAAAATTTTGATGTTTGATTTGTTTCATTTCTATTTGTTTGATACGTTTCAAGTTCTCCATGCCCCAAAAGGGGTCCAAGGATTAAAATCTTTGAATCTTTGTGTGTGTGTGTGTGTGTGTGTGTGTGTGTGTGTGTGTGTGTGTGTGTATGTGTGTGTGTGTGTGTGTGTGTGTGTGTGTGTGTGTGTGTGTGAGAGAGAGAGAGAGAGAGAGAGAGAGAGAGAGAGAGAGAGTGAGTGTGTGTGTGTGTGTGTGCGCCCACGCATGCATGTGTGTGTGTGTATTTGTGTGATATCTGTATTATAAGACGCAGAGAGAGGAGAGAGAGAGAGAGAGAGAGAGAGGGGGCGGATTAGAAGAAAACACCATGGCTAACAGTTCACTTTGTAACACAAAACAAAAGGAA
>JADBJO010000385.1:406429-408929 GCA_016801955.1 Conus betulinus
TGCGTGCGTGTCTCTCTCTTTCTGTTTGCATGAGTATGTGTTTAAGGGCCGGAAGAACAATCCTCTCTCTCAAGAGCAAGCAACAAAAAAGAAAACACATCCATCTGAAAGGATAATTTAATTTGACATATCATCTTCCGACTCGACTGAAAAAAACATCAACACGACACATTTTTTATCACCTTGACAGACATCAGAATGACCCCCCCCCCCCCCCCCCCTTTCGAAAAGTTCAAAAAGAAATGTCAATTCAGTTTGTTCATGTTCAGTAGCTGGTGTGACCACCATTTGCTGCCAGACATTCCGTCAGCCGTCGCCGCATGGAGTGGACGTGGTTCTGCAGCAGCTGATGAGGGATTGCGAGCCACTCCTGCTGCAGGAACTGGAACAGCTGAGCAACATCAACAGGCGCAGGATGGTTGTCCATGACTCGGCGTCCGAGGATGTCCCAGAGGTTTTCGATGGGTGCCAAGTCCGGGGATCGGGGCTGGCCAGTCCATACGGACAACCTGCTGACGCTGCAGGAGGTCCCTGACCACCAGAGAGCGATGTGGGAGTGGCGTTGTCATCTGAAGAATGGAGCCTGGTCCCATGGCCTGGAGGGGGGGGATGATGATAGGCCTCACAATCTCATCTCTGTACCTGTTTCCGGTGAGATCACCTCTAATAAGGTGCAGAGGGGTTCTGCCGTGAAGATGGAAGCCCGCCCCCACACCATCACGGACCCGCCTCCATAGCGATCGTGCTCCTGAACGCAGGCGTCCACCACAAACCGCTCCCCCACCCGTCGCCACACGCGCCTGCGGGCATCACAGGTGGACAGAGTAAGGCGTGACGTCCGTGAAGAGCACCCTGCCCCACTGCTGTCTGTTCCATCGCTGATGGCGGCGGCAGAACGCCATACGAGCCTGGCGATGACGTTGTGTGAGAGGGCGGAAGCACAGCAACTGCTTTTGAGTGGACGTCAGCTTCATGCAAGCGACGTCGAACGGTCCGAGAGCTGATGAGGACGTTGGCTGCTATCCGCAGGTTACTTCTCAACGTCCTGGCAGAGATGAATCCGTCTCGAAGCGCCGACAGCTGGAGATACCGATCGTGTCGCCGAGTCGTTGCTCTTGGGCGTCCAGAGCGGGGGCGTTCTTCAGCACTTCCAGTGGCTTTGAAAGCGTTGGTTGAGGCGCTGGATGACAGAGTAGATCACTCCCAGTCGTCTGGCCACTTCCCGACCGGAAACGCCGTCCTGGAGCCATCCCAGTGCCCGCCCGCGATCGAGTGTTGAAAGTCGTTGTCTTGGTGGCATGCTTATTGAGAGCCCAGGTTGTCGCTCTTAAAAACACATTTGCGTTGAACTTTCGCTGAGCAGTGTTTACCACAACCGTGACTTGCACGTACACTGTGTCAGAAATCTGCAGTAGCTCTGCTTTTTCAAGCAAGAAGCAACTAAATTTCTAGTGAATTTGTAACATTTTGAGCGCCACTGACAACAGTGTTGCTGGCTTACAATGGGTGTAAAGCAGGTTTGGGCACGTGCAACACTGAAGTTGCAGTGTCGCCCAAGTTGCGCCTTTCTCTCCATTTTGTCTTGGTGTAAAATAAGTTTGTGAAACTACTGAAATTGAAGCCGACCCTTCGCTTGTGTTGACCAGTGTGTGTGTGTGTATATATATATATATATATATATCTCTCTCTCTCTCTCTCTTTTCTCTCTGAACAATTAAGTATTGGGGGAAAAAAGTGCAGGTTAACAATTCTTCCATCATTATAGTAATGATTTTGGCAAAAATTTTAAATTAAAAGAAAAAAAAAGCAAAATGTATATTATAAAATGAAATACCTTCCCTACCTGCATGAGAGAACCATCGTAATTTCTCTCGAAGGCAGATTCATATGTATCGCCTGCTCTTAGGCCTTTACAGTATCGCCTGCTCTTACGCCTTTGCTGTTAGGCTTTTGCTGAATCGGCTGTTCTTAGGCCTTTGCTCTTAGGCCTTTCGTCCGTTGGATCGGAACTCATCAGGGAAAACGCGGGTGATTGGGTCTGTGCTCTTGGCGTCAAATAGAGACACACCACAGTCCGTAATTCTGTGGTGTTCTCACCACCAAGGGTTCAACAGCAGAAGAGTCCAACAGCACCCCAAACCAGCCAGCGAAAGGTAGTAGAATAAATAAAACGAAAGTGTGGAGAGGTAAAAAGTTAAAAAAAAAAAAAAAAAAAAAAAAAAAAACTAAAACATTATGCAAACAGTATAAAATGTAGGGGACAATCTTTGAGCCTATGCTTGACGATCCATTTAAGGATGCAAGGGAGATAAAAAAAAAAATCTGGAACAATCTGAGTGGTCAGCTCTGCTGTTCAATAACCCAAGCATTGTCAGTCAGAATTGTGTAGAACAACCTTTACTTGGATCTCAACCTTTACTTGGATCTCTAGACAGATGAGAGAGAGAGAGAGAGAGAGAGAGAGAGAGAGAGAGAGAGAGAGAGAGAGACAGACAGACAG
>JADBJO010000385.1:423929-428929 GCA_016801955.1 Conus betulinus
GTAACAGCTGAACTGATAACAAACGATATTGCAAAGAATGCACAAAGCCGTCAGCTCTGTCTGATCCCGTCACCTGCATGTGACCACACACAGAACAGCCGTCATTGACAGACATCTTGAATGAGTCCCTTGCACTCCAATTAGGCACGTGGGGGGGGGGGGGGGGGGGGGGGGGGGGGGGGGGGGGGAATTAGGCAGCGCACACTGGGGGAATTAGGCAGCGCACTGGGGGAATTAGGCACAGCGCAACATTATTAGGCAGCGGGGGAACTAGGCAGCGCACTGGGGGAATTAGGCAGCGCACTGGGGGAATTAGGCAGCGCACTGTGGGGGGGGGAATTAGGGCAGCGCACTGGGGGGAATTAGGCAGCGCACTGGGGGGAATTAGGCAGCGCACTGGGGGGGGGGGGGGGGGGATTAGGCAGCGCACTGGGGGGAATTAGGCAGCGCACTGGGGGGAATTAGGCAGCGCACACTGGGGGGAATTAGGCAGCGCACTGGGGGGGGAATTAGGCAGCACACTGGGGGGAATTAGGCAGCACACTGGGGGGAATTAGGCAGCACACTGGGGGGGGAATTAGGCAGCACACTGGGGGGAATTAGGCAGCGCACTGGGGGGAATTAGGCAGCGCACTGGGGGGAATTAGGCAGCGCACTGGGGGGAATTAGGCAGCACACTGGGGGGAATTAGGCAGCGCACTGGGGGGAAATTAGGCAGCGCACTGGGGGGGGGGGGGGGGGGGGCACTTAGGCAGCGCACTGGGGGGGGGCAAGCAGCGCACTGGGGGAATTAGGCAGCGCACTGGGGGGAATTAGGCAGCGCACTGGGGGGAATTAGGCAGCGCACTGGGGGGGAATTAGGCAGCACACTGGGGGGGGGGGGGGGAATTAGGCAGCGCACTGGGGGGAAATTAGGCAGCAACTGGGGGGAATTAGGCAGCACACTGGGGGGGAATTAGGCAGCGCACTGGGGGGGGGGGGGGGGAATTAGGCAGCACACTGGGGGGAATTAGGCAGCACACTGGGGGGAATTAGGCAGCGCACTGGGGGGAATTAGGCAGCGCACTGGGGGGAATTAGGCAGCACACTGGGGGGGATTAGGGCACTGTGGGGAATTAGGCAGCGCACTGGGGGGGAATTAGGCAGCGCACTGGGGGGAATTAGGCAGCGCACTGGGGGGGGAATTAGGCAGCGCACTGGGGGGGAATTAGGCAGCGCACTGGGGGGGAATTAGGCAGCGCACTGGGGGGGAATTAGGCAGCGCACTGGGGGGAATTAGGCAGCAGCGCACTGGGGGGAATTAGGGCAGCGCACTGGGGGGAATTAGGCAGCGCACTGGGGGAATTAGGCAGCGCACTGGGGGGAATTAGGCAGCGCACTGGGGGGAATTAGGCAGCGCACTGGGGGGAATTAGGCAGCGCACTGGGGGGAATTAGGCAGCGCACTGGGGGGAATTAGGCAGCACACTGGGGGGGGGGGGGGGGGGGGGAATTAGGCAGCGGCACTGGGGGGAATTAGGCAGCGCACTGGGGGGAATTAGGCAGCACTGGGGGAATTAGGCAGCGCACTGGGGGGGAATTAGGCAGCACACTGGGGGGGGGGGGGGGGGGGAATTAGGCAGCGCACTGGGGGGAATTAGGCAGCGCACTGGGGGGGAATTAGGCAGCGCACTGGGGGGAATTAGGCAGCGCACTGGGGGGAATTAGGCAGCGCACTGGGGGGAATTAGGCAGCGCACTGGGGGGAATTAGGCAGCACACGGGGGGGAATTAGGCAGCACACTGGGGGGAATTAGGCAGCACACTGGGGGGGAATTACACGGGCAGGGGGGGGGGGGGGAATTAGGCAGCGCACTGGGGGGAATTAGGCAGCGCACGGGGGGGGGAATTAGGCAGCGCACTGGGGGGAATTAGGCAGCGCACTGGGGGGAATTAGGCAGCGCACTGGGGGGAATTAGGCAGCGCACTGGGGGGAATTAGGCAGCGCACGGGGGGGAATTAGGCAGCACACTGGGGGGGAATTAGGCAGCACACTGGGGGGAATTAGGCAGCACACTGGGGGGAATTAGGCAGCGCACTGGGGGGGAATTAGGCAGCACACTGGGGGGAATTAGGCAGCACAACTGGGGGGAATTAGGCAGGGGGGGGGGGGGGGGGGGGGGGGGGAAATTAGGCAGCACAATGGGGGGAATTAGGCAGCACACTGGGGGGAATTAGGCAGCACACTGGGGGAATTAGGCAGCACACTGGGGGGAATTAGGCAGCACACTGGGGGGGGGGGGGGGGGGGGGGGAATTAGGCAGCACACTGGGGGGAATTAGGCAGCGCACTGGGGGGAATTAAGCAGCGCACTGGGGGGAATTAGGCAGCACACTGGGGGGAATTAGGCAGCACACTGGGCTGGGGGCTTCGTCTCACCAAGGAGTCCAGGATGGCGTGCCGTTTACTGTTTCCACGTTCCTCCAGTGAAAGCCTTCCAATGCTGTCAGTGTGGTGTTGACTGCAGGTTGCTGGAGATGGTGCAAAAGGGGTGTATTGTTCTCAAGCTGCCAGAGTACCGGGATCTTTACACAGTGAAAACGTCCAACTGTAATGGGGAAAAAAAAAAGTGATACCAAAACTCGCTTTAAGCACACACACACACACACACACACACACACGCGCGCACGCACACGCGCGCACGCACACATGCACACATACAGAGGCACTCATGTAACACATATACGCGCGCGCGTGCATACACGCACGCACGCATATACACACATACTCTCTCTCTCTCTCTCTCTCTCTCTCTCTCTCTCCTCTCTCTCTCTCAACACACACACACACACACACACACACACACACACACACACACACACACACACACAAACACACACACACACACACAGGCACACACACATGCACACACACACACACACACAGATATATACGTTGATATACATGCAACATCACAGAGACACACAGAAGACACACACAGACGACGGAGAGAGAGAGAGGGAGACATGCAGACGCACGCACGGGACACACAGAGAGAGAGACGTTGAGATTGAGAGAGAGAGAGAGAGAGAGAGAGAGAGAGAGAGAGAGAGAGAGAAGAGAGAGAGGGGTGGGGATTAAAACAGCCAAACACTCAAAACAGAATTTTGCAGTCATGATGATCAGAAATAGAACAGCTACACACGCTACTCCACAGCAGCCGACAAGCAGTGAGTTCTCTCTTTCCTGTTCAGTTGTAGGTAACCAAACCCACACAGAACAGCCGTCATCATCAGCAGCATCCTCTGCCAGTTCCCTGCACGCCAATCAGGCGGCACACTGGGCACTTCGTTTCCAAAGAGTTCCGGATCACCGGAAAATAATCATAATGATGACGATAATAATAATAACAACAATAATAATGGTGAATACTTATATAGCGCCTATTCTCGGCTAGAGACCAAGCTCTAAGCGCTTTACAATCCACGCTCGTTTACACAACAGGCTGCCTACCTGGGTAGTGCCCGACTGAAGAGCTTTCATTCAGTCGTTTCCCGTGTCATCCAGTCAATATCGTTCAATATCGTTCACTCAATTTCCTTACTTCCTTTCTCCTTCGTCCTTTCCATTTCTCACGCAGGGTGCATGCTATGTGTAACGTGTCATCCATACCAACGGCCAAACCGGCCTACTCTTCCGAAAGTTGGTGATGGGATTTTACGTGTATGCAAGACTTAATGCGTGCGTTCACACACGGAACCTCGGTTTATAGTCTCATTCGAAGGACTGTATGGGAGATGGAGTCAGAACCAAAGCTAACTCCGAGAACCCCCCCCCCCCCCCCCCCCCCCCCCCCCCCCCCCCCCCCCCCCCCCCCCGTACCGAAACGGCCCGGCGGAGATTCGAACCCGCTACCCCCAGGATCACGAGTTGGGCGCTCTACCAACTGAGTTATTTCGGCTATGACGTCAAGAAGCCTTCGGGCATTTTGTGCAATTTACTAATGTAGGGATTCTACCTTCAAACTTTCTAACATATACCAGCTGTAGGGCGTTGATTTCCTGTTGCCAGGCTTGGAGAGGGAGGTAGTTGTGGTAAGAAGGGTGGAGGTGGTGGAGAAAAGAAGAAAAGTCTTGATCTTTTGGTGAAATTTACTGCGCATGTGTTACTTTAAGCAGCTTGATGCAGTACATGTTAAACGGTACATCTATTAGAAAATATTAAATATTATCGCTCTCTCTCTCTCCTCTCTCTCTCTATCTCTCTCTCTCTCTCTCTCTCTCTCTCACACACACACACACACACACCACACACACACACACACACACACACACACACCACACACACACACACACACACACACACACACACACACACACACACACACACACACACACACACACACACACACACACAAACACACACAACACACACACACACACACACACACACACACAACACACACACACGCGCGCGCGCGCGCGCGTGCGCGCGCTTCTTCTCTCCACACACACACTAGCGCCTTGACTTCCTAGAAGACTACGCCTTGACTTCCAAAGCAAATTCAACATTACCTTGCCTATTTTCCTAACCCAAGTAGAAGGGTGGGTGGGGGATGTAGAATTATAAACAGTGACTTTCAGACAATAGACCTCCATTTTCCCTTGTTTTACACAGACGCCAAAGAGCTAGCGACGGGCAGACTAAACAGTTTCTGCTATTGTACTCTCACGTACAGTTAAGCTGCAGATCGCACGTTTCCATGACCAATATCCTCATTCATCGCATCCATTGCCCCTATAACCCTTACCACCAACACCCACACCACCAGCCTGCAATCCTCTGTGGTCAGTTACCAGGTGTCTACAGACAGCAGTGATGCCGTTCAAATTTGCCTGAGCTGAGCCAACCATAGCATCCATTGCCCCTATAACCATTACCACCAACACCCCACACCATCAGCCTGCGATTTGTCCCACTTTCCGAGGTTTAGATACTTTTCATCCATCTTCTGTCTTCGTGT
>JADBJO010000385.1:451429-453929 GCA_016801955.1 Conus betulinus
CATACCAGACCAAGAGAGACAGGCGGAGACAACTCCGCTCGTAGATGATTGCCCCACACACACACACGCGCACCCTCCTCCCCCGCATACATTAAAATGAAAAAGAAAATAATAGAAAAAAAAAAACAAACAAACAAACATCGTCTATCGCACACAAAATGTGGGAGGAAAAGAAATCAACAGACGCGGCGTTCTTCCTGGTGACCATGAAACCAAACCAAACAGAACTGGCACCACTGAACACCACCGAAGTGATTCGGCATCGGTGCAGTATCTACTCCGGTGGGTTGCCTCTTGACGATTTTTGACTTTGACTGCTCCGTGCGGATTGCCGGTGTCAGGGCTGCGGCGGGCCGGGTTCAGGATGTGGCTGTGGACGGGAGGGTCGGAATGAGCGATGTGGGTGCGATGCCACTGAGGTGGCGCAAAAGATGAGAGAAAACAAATAACGAAAAAAAAAAGAACAAAGAAAAAGAAAAGAAAAGAGAAAAAAAAACTCTATGAAACCCAAAAGCAAGCAGCTCTGGAGGCGCGGCGGTATTGGCGGCTGAAATTGATAGAGGAATTGCCTGATTTCTTTTCTTCATTATTCGTTAGGTCTGCAGGGTTGAGTGTACACCTCGTTACAGCAGACAGCACGCCGGGACTCGGACAGGGACAGAGATAGATCGAGATGGGAAGGCGGAAAGGAAGTGAGATAGAATTAGAGGAAGAAAGGATAGTGAGAAAGAAAAGAAGAGAGAGAGAGAGAGAGAGAGAGAGAGAGAGAGAGAGAGAGAGAGAGAGAGCGAGAGAGAGAGAGAGAGAGATGTTTCTTACCGTGACAAAACTCTATCTTGATTATATAAAAAAGACAGAAAGACAGACGGAAGGACGGATAGACAGACTGATGGGGCAGACAGACAGACACATATAAGACAGACACCCATATAGGGAATACGAAAGTGTAGCGAACAAATGAGAACGAGACAGAAACAGAGAGAAAGGCTGACAGACGGACAGGCAGACAGACAGACAGACAGAAATGCAGGCACACGAGCAGAGACAGAATCTCTCCCCTTCTTCAGCGACTCTCATCAAGCCTGTCCCATAGACACACATCGCCTCCTTGCGTGGAATATCCACTAGCGGAGAAAGTAACGGCGGCTGCCGAAAGAAGAATGGGGAACGAAAGACGCAGCTCTCTCCCTTGATAGCCACGGCACCAAACCAAACAGCCCTGAGGTCTCTGCAGGAGGGGAGATAATGCTTCTGGCATTGGCAGGCTCAGGAGAATGACTTCCCTTTATGGAGTGTTGAGAGATCATTTCGCCGAGTGGCAGCAAGAGAGGCTTACAATGTTTAGAGACGTTTTCTCCTGCCTTCTTCTGCTTCTTCTTCTTCTTCTTCTTCTTCTCAGCCTGGACAGCAAATCTATTTCAGAAGTAACAATCGCTGATGATGGTTAGATCTTTGGGCGCTGTTGACACTTGGGAGAGACGGTTAAGGGGATGGGGGGGGAGGGGGGGGGGGGGGGGAGGCGGAGTCTTGAAATAGGGAAGGGAGATTTGAGAGATTTGGGGGCCATGGAAGCCCTGCTAACCGACACACACACACACACACACACACACACACACACACACACACACACCACACACACGCACGCGCGCGCACACACACGCACGCACGCGCGCACACGCACACACATGCATGAACACACACACACACACACACACACACACACACACACACACACACACACACACACACACACACACGCACACAAATACAAACAGGTAATAACAGTAACGGCACAGAAATGGTTTGGGTGACTGAGGCGATTGAGAAAATCGCCCCAGTATTTCATTAATTACGCGAGATTGTGTCGTCAGCTTATTCCCTCTTGCCCTCCCGGTCTTCCACACTTCAGTCATACTTCTCTTTTTTCTTTCTGTCTTTGCCCAATTCTTACAACTCCCAACTGCTCAGCTGAAGAGGCCGTTTGTGATGATTGCTTTAGAACATTGTTTTTGGAACTACTACATAAAGTTGTTGCCTATACATAAGCTGTCTGTTGAATAACTACTGTTCGGAACATTTGTTTCAACATTTAAAGCAAAACGCAAGTCCCTCAAGCTGAGAAAGCCAACGATGCCAGGATAAGTCTGTGCGTTTCTTCTACAGAAGGTATGTGCTGAGTGACGCTCTAACTCTGCCAAGTCAAGTGGTCATCTTCCTTTCGGTAGACGATCTGAAGTCATTCTAAAAGAGACAGCAAAATTAGTTTCAATGTCAGGTGACTGCACGCGGATCTTGAAACACATCTTAAAACTGTTTTAAAGTAAATCCGCCAGTTAACACTGACAAGCGTATTACAAGACGAAACGCGATGTCTCGACCTCTAAGATCTTCTTCAGGCAAGATCAACAGCATTCATTTCATGGCATATTAAAATTGTTTGGTTAGCAATCTGTTTTTTTCTTTTTCGTATTTTGTTGTTGTTGTTTTTGTTTTAAAAAAG
>JADBJO010000385.1:461429-466429 GCA_016801955.1 Conus betulinus
ATCATCATTATTGTTATTATTGTTGTTATCGTTATCATTATCATTACTATCATTCCCATTATTTTCATTATTGTTATTATCATTATTTTTATTCCTATCTTCTTCTTATTATTATCATCATCATTATTATGATCATTATTGTTGTTGTTATTCTTGTTCTTGCTGTTGTCGTTGTTGTTATCAATGTTGTCATTTATTGTCTTCTGCAATGCAGGTGTGTCCCTTGCTTCCAGCCGGCACCTGTTCCTCCTCTAGGTACGGGGCAAGATAATGCAGTCAGAAAGAGATGAGGAACGCCTCATAATGCTGAGCTCTGAGTATGGGAGTACCCTGACAGTACCCTGCCCCTCCTCCCCCCCCCCCCCCCCCCCCCCCCTTCCCTTCCAAACAAAATACTCTTTATCACTGTTCGAAGAGAAATAATCCTTGCTTGATAAAAGCTTTGTTCCCAAATGTCATTGCATTCTTTAAAGTCATAACTATTTCGACCCGGAAATGAGACAAATCTTAAAATAAATGTTAGCGAACCGCCAAGCGAAACGTGGGACAAACGAGTCACAAGACAAAACACGACGCGTTTCGACTTCTTAGATCTTCCTCGGGCAAGATAAACAACATTCAGGGCAACGAAAGCAAAGAAAGGGGACTGAAAAAAAAAACAAACAAACAAACAAACAAACAAAACAAAAAAACTTGCAGCAAGAGAGGAAAGATTGAGGGAGAATGGGGAGGGGATGGATAGGAGGGAAGGGAAATGTTGATGATGCCTTGAAAGATTTGTTTCAGTTCATACTCCACTCCGTTCAATGCACTCCACTCCCAACCCCATGGATGGTAAGGTCATGGTGGTACATACTGGACTGTCGTTGGTTTGACGGTTTGATTCCATTAGATTTGACTGGATTATCAATACCGTGAGGCAAAATCGAAAGTGCGTCTCTCTGTACTTCAGAAGATTTCTGTTCATTACCTCTGTACCACCGTGATCTCAGTAAAGTCCCTAAGTTAGATGACGTGAAGTTTTACGTCTGAATTCGGCGCTGGTGTCGCCATGGCTTTCCATTACTGAGCAGAGCCAGCGGTTTCAACGCAGTTCCATAGAACACGACGATTCCGCCCAATCTCAGTAAAAGCTGGCTCCTTCTACATACAATCAGTCACAGCGTGATTGAAGAGTTGGAAGGAGATGCCAGTTCCGCTAAGAATGCTTTACCCAATACACGAAAGTGTCTGTTGACGCTGTGCTAGAAGAAGAAAAAAATCAAAATGCGTACAATTAGAAAATACAAAAGAACCTTTTAGTCGCCTGGGCCTTGAAAACAACATTAATTCTTCTTTGTCTTCCAGATTAAAATGGTTCTAAACTAAAAGGAGGGAACGTCACGGATTGGGTTGTTTGAGCTCTCTCTCTCTCTCTCTCTCTCTCTCTCTCTCTCTCTCTCTCTCTCTCTCTTCACACACACACACACACACACACACACACACACACACACACACACGCACGCACGCACGCACGCACGCACGCACGCACACACACACACCACACACACACACACACACACACACACACACTAAAAAATTCACTAGAATTCCAGACATCTCAACACAGGGCATCAGCAATTGATTTAACTTTGGTATCTCCTGCCCTAGCCCAGAATGTAACTGGAATACCTATAACGATACTTTGGGAAGCGATCATCTTCCTATTATTATAACATTTAATGAATGACAGAGTCTTATGAATCTCACGTAAACAAAATTCCAGAATATAATTATAAACTTGCTGACTGGGAGAAATTCAAAAATAGTCTGGATGCTTGTCATACTGAAAGTGCTGATACTGATAACATAGACCAATTATATTCATATTTTACTTGTTCCATTCTTAAAGCTGCTGATGTAGCAATTACAAAGTTCCATCCAGTCAAATCAAACAAACATTCAGGAAATATCTGGTGGACACCAACCTGTGATGCAGCCGTAAATAATAAGAAATCGATGTTTAAGATATATATCTAAAAGACAAATCACCAGAGAATCTAACTGCTAAAAGAAAAGCAAATCATCATAGCAATATGGTAATAGCGCAGGCGAAAAGGCAATACTGGTCCTCTTTCTGTACTCTCTCAAAAAGTTTGGAAAAAGTTTCATGAAATGAAAAAAGTGTAAATTTGCCATCTTGTCCTATAAGACTAAAGAACAAAGAATTTCCGTCAAACTCAGAAAAGGCAGAATTATTCGCTGATATGTTTTCAGACTCCATGTGTCTAGAAGGTCTGGCCCCTAAAAATAAAACATATGAACTGAAGAAGAAGGAAAAGATGAATACAAAGATCCAGTTAGTGACAACAGTCACTTCATCAATGCCCCAATTACTTTTGATGAAGTCAAAGATGCACTTATATCTCTTCCTAATAAGAAATTATCCGTAGGATTAGATATAGTTTCTAATGATATGCTTAAACACTTGCCAGAATAACTTTGTTTTATTGTTGCATAAATTGTTTCAGAAATGTTGGGTTGAGGGTGTTATGCCAAAACACTGGAAACAGTCTGTCATCGTGCCTATTTTAAAGCATGGTAAAACTCCAGTGGACAAACATAGTTACAGGCCATTGCTCTAACCTCACATACATGTAAACTTCTGGAGAGAATTATCTTAAGAAGATTGGTTCACTATTGTGAAGTAAATAAAATCATTCCCATTAACCAAGCAGGCTTCCGGAAAGGCAGGTCTGCAATCGACAATTTGGTGAAACTTACAACAAACATAAAACAACAGTTTGCGAGAAGAAAAAAACGTTATCAACTTTCTTTGATATCAAGAAAGCCTATGACCAAGTCTGGCATGCCAAGCTTCTTTATAAACTTAAACAGACTGTTTTATCGGGTCATCTATACCATTTTATTAAATGCTTTTTGAGTAAAGAAGTATACAGGTTAGAGTAGGGAATTCATATTCAAATTTTAGATCTCTTCACATGGGCCTGCCACAAGGTTCCGTAATTGCACCTCTGTTGTTTAATATCTTGATGAACGATTTGCCATCACATTTGTCAAAACATGTAGTATTAGTACAATATGCAGATGATATCTGTATATGGATGAATGTTATAATGAAATGAAAAAAATACATCTAAAAGGGCATTAAACTATATCAAGAAGCTATATCAAAGGGAACTTGATAAAATAAACAATTATATGGTCACAAATGGTCTTGCATTATCTTCAGAAAAGACTCATATGATGCTTTTCAATAATGGTAGTAATCCTGCTGAGCTACCTTTGTTTAAAATTGAAAACGAAACAATTCAGTACAAGGATTCAGTAAAAATTTTGGGTTTGTTTCTTACAACAAAGCTAACGTGGAACGCTCACATCAACCATATTGTTACTAAAGCAAAAATGCTTAATTTTTTAAAAGTTATAAGTAAACAATACTGGGGACAAGACAGTAAAATTTTGAAACATCTTAGCACAACATTAATTCGATCAAAATTGTCCTATGGACAAGAAATATTTTTTAGTGCTCCAAATTATTTTACTAAGAAACTTCAAAGCATCGATTGCAAAGGATATAGGCTTGCTCTTGGTGTACCCTTTCACGCATCAACCCTCGGAACTATAAAGAAATTGGAGAATTGCCTTTGGATGAATATCGAAATCTTGCATGTGCAAAGTACGTTCTTAGGACCTCAACACCCGACAACTTTGTCTCGGAAGAAGTACAATAAAATCAGAAAATAATTTTCCTAAACGGGCCAGACAGATATCTTCATTAAAGCCAATTGGCTCATATGTATCAGACTTACTTAAAGAGTCGGAATAAATCCACAGTGTATTGATGCACAGCAAGTAGTTTCTCCTTACCCTAACTGGGAGATGAATAAACCACACTTTGATATCAATTACACTGATGTGAAGAAGAATGAGAACCCAAATATTATGCAAAGTGAAGTCCGATTTTACCTAGAAAATAAATACCCAAATCATTTAAAGGTATACACAGATGGCTCACTCTTAGATGATCACCGTGCTGGTTCAGGTTTTGTTATACCAGCTTTAAAAAAAAGAAAAGTCATACTTCATTGGTAAAAATCGATCAATATTTACCGCCGAACTCGTTGCTATACTTATGCTCTTAATTACATAGTGATCTTCCGTTGAACATTTTTCAAATTTTATTCTGCGTCGATTCTAAGTCCGTACTGTATGCTTTACGTTCATTTGATTACAAGAAAAAATCCAAAAATTATCATAGAAATCAATCAAATGATTAACATTTTAAGTTTAAAGGGAACCAGTATCACCTTTTGTTTGGGTTCCTTCACATGTTGGATATATTCAAACGATTGTGCTGATAGAGCCGCAAAAAAAAAAAAGGTGCAAGGCAAGACAGGAATCTATAGAAATAAACATTCCTTTATCCGTTACAGAAGGGTATCATTTGCTGGAGCAAGCATCGTGGAACAAAGTTTCAAAAAACCTCTCCATAGGAAGGAGAAATTCTCCGGTCTCTTACTGAATTCGGTTGGTTTAACAAACAAAATAGCTGTGAATTATAGCAACAGTTTCAAATGTAGGCACATTACTTCGCTGTCTTATAGGATAAAGCTTAATGCCTTCAAAACAAAATTCAGCAAGAATGTTAAATGTCTGTGCGGTGAACAAATTTCAAACCAACACATTCTTCTGGAATGCCAGAGATTGAGACCTATTTTACCGGCTATTTCTGAAAGTTCTCTTGACAGCATCCTTGAGAATTTTAGTTTGTTGTTTGATTTTGCGAAGTGTTTACTACGCAGTACTATGGGACATTTGTTATAGTTTGTGTTATGATTCAAATAGTTATTTAAAGTGGGCTTTTCCATACCTTTTTTTTTTTCATTGTATTGTAAAGATTGTAAGATTTTTTTTTTTTTTTTTTTTTTTTTTGTATTTGATTGCAAGATAAACCCACCCACCCACCTCCTCCTCATGCTCCCCCTCTCCAAATCCTT
>JADBJO010000385.1:471429-473929 GCA_016801955.1 Conus betulinus
TCTCTCCTCCCCCCCCCTATCTCTCCCTATCCTCTCTCTCTCTCTCTCTCTTCTCTCTCCTCTCCTCCTCTCGCTCCCTCTATCTCTCTCTCATCCAAGCAATATTTTATCCTTCTAATTGATTCCCAAGTTAAAGCTCTTTAACACGTGTCCCAGATTATTGCTTCCAACGTGCAAGATCTCGAATACTTCACCTCCTTTCCCCTCAACTCCGTTCTATCCCCCCCCCCCCCCCCCCCCCCCCCACACACCACACACACATTTTTCCTCTCCATCTCTTACAAGCAGCATTCCTCTTTCGAGTTAACTCACACCTCAACTTATAGATCCATAACACCGACCCTTAATGGAATAAGAAGAAAAAGAAAGAAGGGTAAGGGAAGTAACTCTTACGATAAACTTCACTCGATCAATCTTTCAGTGTCGAAGTGTTCTTCACCGAGACCGAGACCTTTGGAGGGTTGGGGGGGGGGGGGGGGGGGATGAGGATGGGGGAGTTGAGATGGGGGTGGGTGTAGGGTTAAAGGATGAAGAGAGTTGTCTTCGCCTGGTTATGGTTCGTTATCTCCCTTGCCCATCCCGACAATCCCCAGCCAGACGGGCGACCACGCTTGTCTCAAGGGTCAGCACTCGACTCAGAGTGTGGCTGGATTCAATTTTAGGGGAGAGACAGTGGTGGGATGATGTTGAGTGTGTGTGTGTGTGTGTGTGTGTGTGTGTGTGTGGTGTGTGACAGAGAGAGAGAGAATCAATGTGTGTGTGTGTGTGTGTGTGTGTGTGTGTGTGTGTGTGTGTGAGGGATGGATGGGTGGGTAGGACGGAGCAAGGACGGGGGGTGGTGGTGAGGGAAGGGACAGGAGAAGACTGGGGAGGTGGGACTTGGGGAGGGGTAGAGGAAAGAACTATTTACCCGCCTGAAGTATTCTTCGACTGACTGATTGATTATAGGGTCTGCGGGTAAAAAGTCAGCTCAGAAATGGTGTCTAAGACTTTTCTTCTCGCTACAGAAATGTACTCACCCCGATTTGTTTGTTTGTTGTTTTTGTTTTGTTTTTTTTGTTTTTACACCGAGGAGCCATTCAATTATGTCTCTTGGTGTGCTTGTTTCCTTGTTTATTCGTTTGCCAGCCTGCAAGATCATAGAATACCTATTAAACCATTTTTTTTTTTGTTTGGTGGTTCTCCAACCTATACACTTCATCCTCCACTTTTTCAAACTTAATTTTTCTTTATCAACTCATTCATCGTGAAAATATGTATTTCTCTCACCATTTGACATTCTCACGAAAACTTTAATGATCTGATGTTGGTTGCAGAGCATCTGTGTTTGTTAAAGTTCTACTGTTCGGTGTTACTAAACCAGAAATTTGTTTTTCTATAAGCGTCTTTACTCAAATCTACATGTTGACCAAAATGCATGAAACCTTAAAAACAGCCATTGCTGTGTTTTATTTTTCACTGCAAACAACGGATTATACTAGTAATCACACCAAGCAGTCAGGAAAACTACAATTATAGAAATTATGAAGGAGGAAATGTGATATATTACTCAAACTTATTCAAAAGATGCACTGTGGCCAAAGGACGAAGTCATTTGATTTTGGTGTTGTATTAGTGGTGTGGACCTGGATCACAGGGTGGGTCCTCAACCCTCGAGCAAGAGTGTTACAACCAATTTCCGTTTGGTGGGAAATCTGTGAAGCTTCGGCTCACTAGTTGATTATTATTCATCCAGTAATAAAATGTTGTGAAACGTTAAAACTTTCTTGTGATATAAACGTTGGCATTCAGCATTTTCTATGTCCTTTTACAAAGATGCAAATGGGTGATCTCATGGTGACCTCAGTCTCGATGTCCTCTCCATATCTGTGGCCTTGCTTTTGATTCCATCGGGGTCACCGGTATTGGTAAATTCATGGAGGCTGTCGTTGGACAGACGTGGTGGCGCCCTCTGGAGGAAGAGCTCACGCACGCCGGCTCCGCGACCAGGCAATTATTGTCGTCAGTAGGGGGTTTAGTAGGTGGTGTCCTGCGTATACTGGATCAGAACAGACGCCAATGAACACCACCGAAGGGAAGCAGTGCAATGTCGTCGCCAGTAGGTTGCCTCTTGAAGACTTGGCATTGACTGATCCTTGTGGATTGTCGGGCCGGGGCTGCGGCAGTCTGGACCTGGCTGTGGCTGTGGACGGGGTGTCGGAACGAGCGACGTGGTGCGATGCCACCGAGGTGGCACAGAAGATGGGGCAAAAAAAAAAAAAGAAGGGAAACAACTCTTTCAGTCAATTCTTACAATTACATCCCCTGGCAAAAAGTAATTGACGATCGAGGACGCGCTCAGCTTAAGAGACAGGGGGCGAGGAGTGGGGGTAAGGAGTTGGGTGGGAGGGGGGTGGGTGGAAGTTTGTGCTCTTCTGAGTGGCTTTCTAAAGACTTTAAAGTCATCCTTTTATTGTTCTGCCTGGAACGCGAGTTATTCACACGGCCATGTCTATTTGTC
>JADBJO010000385.1:481429-483929 GCA_016801955.1 Conus betulinus
TCTCCACACTCCCAGCCTCCCTTTGAACGCCCGTGCAGACTCCAGTTGGTCTGTGGTTCGGACCTAGGTGACCCTACAGACGAGATTTAAGAGGAACGCTCATTCATAGCTTTTTTTTTTTTCTCTCTCTCTTCCCTAGAACGTTAATAAAGCGTTGCCATTGTCAACAGACAGGAGGAGGCTTGTGGTTGGATGAATAGGGTGGTGTGAAGTCACGGGGACGTGTGTGTGTGTGTGTGTGTGTGTGTGTGTGTGTGTAGTAACAGGTAGGATGGGGGAAGAGGAAGAAAAGATGCCCCCCAAGTTGCGGGTGGGACCCAGAGATTATCATTTTGTATTGTGATCCTCTGTATTGATTATGTTATTGTTCTGGATACAAGATGAAAAAGTCTCTTGCTGTATTTCATGTATCATTAATCTTTATTACTTGCGTAGGTAAGGTTCTTATAATTTTTTTTTTCTTTATGTCAATGACAGATTACATGAAATGAAAACAAAAAGTCCTGGGAAACATCACACTGTAGATACGGACACAGAAGCACAGAATCACATTAATCTGCTATTTTATTACGTTGCAATCAGAGGCATGTATAGCTGTACGTTTTCACTTTTGTCTGACACATTGTTTTAAGAACACACACACACACACACACACACACACACACACACACACACACACAGCCTGAGCCATACATATCTACTCACGCATGCGCACGCGCGCGCGCATGCGCACGCACACACACACACACACACACACACACACACACACACACTTTGTTTCTATCTCTACAAATTCCGCGTGTCACATTTCATCCAACCAGAGCCACAGCTGAATGTTCCAGAGCTATTCCTGAGATCTGTACGGCTCACAGACCCTTAACTTTGTACAGGAAGAATCTACAGCCAACTTCACCTCATCAGTCTTTAATCGTCAATCCCCTACCCCAAACCTCTCTCTCTCTCTCTCTCTCTCTCTCTCTCTCTCTCTCTCTTGGTTTTCACCCGGATCCGGATGAAATGTCACTGCTTGGTCTTGACTGCTTATCGCCCTTACCCATCGACGGGGAGTACCCGGTAGATTGACGGGCATGTTTGTCTCTAGGGCAAGCATTCTGGAGAGTGGCTTGGTGTCGTTGGAGAAGTGTAGTTGTTTTTTTGTTTTTTTGTTGTTTTTAGGCAAGTTTCTTTTTTTTTTGGGGGGGGGCGGGGGGGGGGGGTAGCAACTTTTTCTTTTTCTTTTTGGCGGGGGGGAGGGGGGGGGGGGGGGGGGGGGTACTCGGGGGGGGGGGGGGGGGGGGGGGGGGGGGGGCAAGAGGCGCTCCTCTCCTACAAATGCTGGTTTTATGAGGGGAGCGGGAGGGTTTTTGAATAGAACTGTTTGCAAATTGTACACATTCCTTACAAAAGTGGGACTGGTGTCACGCTATCGTCTGCATGCCTGTCTATGGGGGGGTTGTCTGTCTGCCCCCCTCCCCCCCCCCACCCCCACTCTTCTCCTCTGGGTTTTTCTCTCCTCCTGTTCCTCCCCTTTTTTCTTCTCCTTATTCGCTTCTATAAAAATCATGGAGGCAGAAAACTTGTTTTGTAATCTTCCCAAAAATTTCGACATCTTTCCTCAGAATACTGACATATCCTCATGATAATATTATCTAACATATTCTTAGCAATATCGTAAACAGTGATCCTACATTACTGGGTTTTTTGTTGTTGTTGTTGTGTGTTGTTGTTGTAATAACGACTTGTGTGGCTTTACAGCAGGGAGCTAATTCTAAACTGGGCGCTGTGGAAGGCGCAGTATTGACAGTACACAAAGTAGCACCTGGGGAAAAAAAAAAAAAAAAAAAAAAAAAAAAAATAAGCGGGAATCCAGAATCATACCAGACCATTTAGGGCCATACGTCTTGTCTAAACAAAAGGAAAAAAAAGAAAAAAAAAAAAAGAAAAAAAAAAAAAAAAAAAAAAAAAAGAAAGAATGAGGGGGGGAACCCAGAATCATACCAGACCACTTAGGGCCATACGCCTGTCTTTAAAAAAAATAAATAAAAAATAAGTGGAATCCAGAACCATACCAGACCATTTTAGGGCCATACGCCTGTCTTCACCGTGCACGTTAACTATTGTGCTCAGTTCTAGCCTCTTTCGGACGATTGTGTTGTCTGCGGTTGGTCGGTGGTTCAAGACCTAGGTGGGACCCTACCTGTTAGACCAGGTTTTAGGTGGGACGCTCGTTTGCTGCCTTTTCTGTACGTCAGTAAAGCGTTGCCGTTGTCAGCAGACTGGGCGAGGGGGAGACATAAATGTTGCGGGATGGATAGAGTTAAGTTAAGGGAAAGCTGTACGTGTGTGTGTGTGTGTGGTGTGTGTGTGTGTGTGTGTGTGTGTGTGGGTTCTGTCTGTGCAAGTGCTGTCATGTCTGTCTACGAGCCTATCTGTTGGACTCTCTCTCTCTCTCTCTCTCTCTCTACTCTCTCTCTCTCTCTCTCTCTCTCTCACACACACA
>JADBJO010000385.1:488929-491429 GCA_016801955.1 Conus betulinus
CCGGGTTATAAGCAACATTACCTTGATTCTGTTCTGTCTTTAGGAGTCGGACAATACGGCTAGGTGACGGTCCCGTGTATGGTCATAATTGTACTGATCATCCGATTCTGCTCTGCATAATTATGACAACAGTCAGCTGTGGAGCAGTTTTTACTGTATTCTTTGTCTAATCGGCGCCCCGCGCGTGTGTGTGTGTGTGTGTGTGTGTGTGTGTGTGTGTGTGTGTGTGTGTGTGTGTGTGTGTGTGTGTGACAGATGAGCGCGCGCGCGCGCGCGTGCAAGCGCGTGCTACTTCTAACCCAAGTCTGAGAGAGAGAGAAAATGGTCAACTTTTTCTTTATATGTGCAATGTACTACATCTATAAGATCCGAACGCTCCCCCATTCCAACTTTACAAACACCTCCGCATCAGAGTAGAGTCTTCAGACTTAAAACACACACACACACACACACACACACACACACACCCCGAACCGCTCTCTCCAGAATGCTCGCCCTTATGACAAACATTGGCGTCAATCTGCCGCTATTCCCCAGGGATGGGCAAGGGCGATAACCCCTCGAGGTCTGACAAGGACAATTCGAGTCAAAGGAAGATATGGTAATGGTTGGGACGGGGGGGAGGGGAGAGCAGGAGAGAGAGAGAGAGAGAGAGAGAGAGAGAGAGAGAGAGAGAGAGAGAGAGAGAGAGAGAACGAATGAAATTTTATTTTTACCAGGATAATGAGATAAGCAATATAAATGCTTTTTCCACCCAGCCCTGGGCAAAAGGAAAGAAAACAAATTAAAGATCAAATTAATGCAAATGTCAAGAGAAGAGAGAGAGAGAGAGAGAGAGAGAGAGAGAGAGAGAGAGAGAGAGAGAGAGAGAGAGAGAGAGAGAGTAAAACCGTCAACAAAGTTCCCATGACTTGACAGAAGATGTGACAGATCTGTTCCCGAGTCACTGCGGTAAAGAGGTAAGAAGAAGAAGAAGAGAAGACGAAGAAGAGGGAGAAGACGAAGAAAAAGACATGCTTAAAAGAAGCAGCGGAGGATAATCCAACAACAAATCCATTTCAGGGACAAAAAAAAAAAAAGAAAAAAAAGAAACGATATGGTTGAAATCCAATTCTGGAACTATGCACACCTGCCGTACTGCAGAAAAACACAAACAAGACATCGCGCAAACGCTGCCGTCCCCTACTCCTCCCTCCCCCCTCTCTCCCATCCACTGTTGTCCCAAACCAGACCGTTCACCCTTTAATCCAAATTGTCAAAGGATCTCAGAGACTCCCTGTTCAGTTCAGTGGTTTATTTAACGTCTGTTCACCATTGATGATATTAGACGAAAAATAATTTAAAACGTCATCTCCAACTAACGAAGCTTAACCTCAAAGATAAAAAATAACAACAATAACTTTTTGAATTAGTGGTACAAATAAACACGCATCAAAGCAGCTTGGCAATTTTAGATTATGCGATAATACTAGCAATGTTTATGATAGAAGGGCCGGACAATATTTGACTGATATATCTTGGACGTTGATATCAATAGAATTTTCTTTATAAACTGGAGTTAAGACAGAACATTCTCTCAACAAATGATGCACTGAAATAGGATTAACACATGTACAAAAAACATGGTAAGAATATTTTGTTTTCCATGCATTTAACTTGAGCTTTGTTACTATCTTGGAAATGTGACGAGGACAAGTATTTACATATTTGAGATTTTCTCCACAATTTCTGTTATAAACACAATTTTCTAACTTTAGCAACATTTCTGACGAAGATGGTTTCAGTGAAGATAATGAATTACGATCAAGGCAATGTTTAGCTCCAGTTTTAGCAAGTATGTCTGCTGCTTCATTCCATTGCAACTTACTATGAGAGGGAACCCAGCAAAAGTCAATACCAGAGACTCCCTAGAGGTTTCTTTATTGTTGTTGTTGTTGTTGTGTTGTTGTTGTTGTTTCGTTCAAGCAACAAATACCTTCTCCACTGCAAAATATTTCCACATGTCCACACGAACAGAGAAGCTATGTATGGCGAGAAATATTTCTCTTTGAGAATTCCCCCGCTGAGAATTTGAGAATTTCCATCACTGAGCACATCATAAGCATTTGCTAGTTGTTGCTCCAGTTTCAGTAAGTTGTTTATGTACACATCTGTTCATTAAAGAAACGTTTTTAAAAAAAAAAATTCCCCGGAGGGATGGGCGCTCTACAGGCGTTCGCCCGCATCCCAAAGTCTTCAGCATTTCGTAAAGTTCGCTCTGGTGCCAGAATTATGCTTGAAGAATCCCGGAAGCATGGTTTTAGGGAAAAGTCATCGCAGTAAATTGCCACAGGCTGGCTGCTTTCATTTCTCTGTGCACAGACGATTAGAGTCTTCATCATCAGCAAACGGCCGGACGTCAGAATTAGGGGCTTGCGCCGAAAAGACTTTTGATTTAGATGCTGTACATGTCCTGACTGAATGTCCTGCTAAACACCTAGGAGAATATGTATAATACTTT
>JADBJO010000385.1:496429-503929 GCA_016801955.1 Conus betulinus
AAAGGTTGTTCTACACAATTCTTAGCCGCTGACAATAGTTGGGTTATTGAACAGCAGAGCTGACCACTCAGATTGTTCCCTATTTTCTTATCTCCCTTGCATCCTTAAATGGATCCCCGAGCATAGCTCAAAGATTATCCCCTACATTTTATAATGTTTGCATAATGTTTTTTAGTTTCCAGCAACTTTTTATCTCTTCATACTTTCGTTTTATTTCATTCTACTACCTTTCGCTGGCTGCTTTGGGGATGCTGCATGTTGGATTTGTTCTTTGAACCCTTGGTGGTGAGAACACCACAGAATTACGGACTGTGGTGTGTCCCTTATTGAACGCCAAGAGCATAAAGCCAGTGACCTGCGTTTCTCTGACGAGTTCCGATCCAATGAACGAAAGACCTAGTAGTAGATAGTGCATATAAATCTGCCTTCGAGACGGATTGCTATGATTCACTCATACACCTAGTAAGCATTTTTCATTCTTTTAACGCGAATTTTTTTTTTAAACACTTTAAATCTTTGTCAAATCATCGCTTTAATAATTGGAGAATTGTTGATCTACACTTGTTTTTTTCTCATTGTTTAATTGTTCAGATATCTGTATAGATACATACACACCCAAACACAATTCGAACTTACAAATCAAAGCATAAATATCACCATTCCAACAACTTGCAGACCAATATTGGTGTTGCAATGACTTTAAAAAATACTCATTATTAAAACAGAGCTTGCTATTTCGTCTTAGATTGAACAAATGGGGGTGGCACTTTTGGTTGGTTTTTGGAAAACTCGACAAAACACACCACGGTATTACACACACCAGCCTTTTTTCTGGGATAGCATTCTAAAAAAAAACCCGAAAAGGCAGAGAAGAGCGAAGTGATGAGCAGAAACAATCGAGTTTCGAAATACCGGTATCTGACCAGAAGTTATATGTTAGTGAGTTTCCTCCCCATTGAAGACTATATAAGCTTGTCGAAGGCTCATTTAGAGAAGCAATTATTATTCCCCATTCATCCACTCAAACACATACTGTTAGTTAGGCAGAATTATTTTTTTTTTTTGCTGACCCAACCTCTTGCACCACCTCAGAGAGGCAGTGCACCTACTACTTAACCCACGCTTACTACTTAACTCCACTGCTGACGACAATAATTGCTTAGTCGCAGAGCCGGCGTGAGTGAGCTCTTCCTCCGGAGGGCGCCACCGCGTCCGTCAAACAACAGCCCCAATGGACTCGCCGATACCGGTGACCCCGACGGAACCAAACCAAGGCCACAGACGTGGAGAGGACATCAAAACTGAAGTCACCATGAGAGTAGGGCAAGAAGGGCCACATAATTTGAGACATTTTTTTTTTAATGCTGATCGATGATAATGAGGATGATTAAGATGATGCTACATATTTCCATTTCGGTCTGAGACCACATGACAGGGCTGTAATCTACGAGAGATACAGGCACCTGCAGTGTTGGTCACGAAATTTGAGCAACACTCTCAGAAACGCATCCATTAAATGGATGAAACTCGACTGTGTGGTCCCAATCTTCCCAACTGAGTCCGCAGCAACTCAACTCTGGGTAGGAGCCGGTCGGGGCAGAAAAACCCCATGACTTCTGATGGGATTCGAACCCACTACCTCCCAGCCGGGAGTCCGCGACGCTAAGCACTTCGCCACGGCGGCTGGTCAAGGCAGAATTATCTACCGCTGCAGATATGAATGCTTATCTCCCCCTATTTCTTCAATCTAAGACATAAGAGCAAGCCTTGTTTATAACCGAATATATATATATATATATATATATATATATATGTGTGTGTGTGTGTGTGTGTGTGTATGAAGAAGAAGAGAGTGGAAACATTCAGAACCACACCAGACAATTCAATGCCATAACGCAGTCGTTACCTTACCCATCCAATTTTCTACCCACTCTCCCTGCGGTCTGTGTTAGGAACGACTGTGCTGACTCCGGTTGATCTGTGGTTCAGACCTAGCTGACCCTGTCTGTCACTTTCAAGCTGAACCCTCCTCGACCTCTTTGTCTGCACGTAATTGAAGCGTCGCGTCGTTGTGTCAACAGCTGGTAGACGAGCCTACTGTTGACGGATGGGTGGGAGGGTGTGAGGCCAAGGGTAGGGCGATGGTATTAAGAAGATGGGGTGGGGGGGGGGGGGGGTGGGGGGGGGGGGGGGGTAAAAAAAAGTGACGATTTTGAAAAAAAAAAAAATGCATGGGGTTAAAAAAAAAATCTGACGTCATTGTGACTTTTTTTAAATTCGGTATTCATTATTGGTATTAGGGTTAGATAAAATGGAAAAAAACGATGATTTGAATGCATTCTCTACCGATTTGTTTTTTCTAGGTATCTCATAAACCTTTTTTGAAACCAAATCAACATCGAAATAATGAAAAGAAAAGAAAAAAAAGTTGCGCTGATAGGCAATGGTATGCAAAACTCACACATACACGCACTGTATTGTCTTGTTTCTTATTCAAAACAAATCCGAATCAGATTTGATGGTAAGCGGAATTAATTAAAAGGGGATGGGGGAGTATACGCCTACTATACGTGCTAGTCGTTCTATTTGCATTTCACATCCATGTACACACATGTGAACGAGCGCGTGCGCTCGCGCGCGCGCACACACACACACACACACACACACACACAAACACACGCACGCACGCACGCACGCACGCACGCACGCACACACACACGCACGCACCCACCCACGCACACACACACACACACACACACACACACACACACCACACACACACACACATATTCACGGACACACACACATTCCCTGAAGAGAGAGAGAGAGAGAGAGAGAGAGAGAGAGAGAGAGAGAGAGAGAGAGAGAGAGACAGACAGACAGACAGACAGACAGACAGACAGAGACAGAGAGAGAGAGAGAGAAAATTTTCATTCATTTGGATACGTCTCCACATGAATGATGAGTGTGCGGGCGGCGCCAATAGTGATACGAATCGTCGGCGCGTAGTTCTATCGTAAATCACATTACCCGCCCCCGCCCCCTCCCTCCACCCCCCCCCCCCAATAATAGCGATAATTTTCATTGACCAATCACCCGTCACCTCCCAATCTTCACGACCTTTCCATCTTCCCCCGTCTTATCCAACTCCAGTAAGACATACCAGGTCAAAGGTTCACGGAGTTAGTCTTCAGTTCTCTCATGAAACTCTCGCTCCATCAGTCTTTCATTGGAAAACTTTTCCCCCCCTTCCCAACGCTTCGCTGGGGTTAGAATGGGATGTCTTTGCCAGGTCATGGATGGTTGTCGCTCTCGCCCATCCTTGGCAAACCGATTTTGACGATGCGCCAGCCCAGATACGGCCTCCTTGCGATTGATGGGCTGGAAACAACCTGAGTGAATGAATCGTTTGCAGTCCAGGTGGGTCATTCCTCAGCAGCATGCACCAAAACATTATGGAACCTATGTTACCTTTTTGAGGCGTGGGACAGTCCTGAAATAAAACGAGAATTAAACTGTGTTGTCAGCTGCCAAAGAATAACCCCACCCTACGATTTCACTGTTTTTAAAAGTATCTTTGCCGATGATATTGTTCCTAAACCGTGAATGTACCAATTTGTTCCCGACGTCAGACTGCAGGTCATAGAACTAACCCATGACCCTTTCTTTGTGCCGGTCCGCCCTCCCTGAATAATTCTATTTTCACGCATTTTATTTTGTCAGCTTGAAATCTCCTACCATGTATCCTGATAGGCATCGAAAAAAAAAAAAGATGGTAGGAGGTGTCAGATTCCAGAATCAACACCACCACTGCTGAGAAAAGTCCTGTTGTGCATCGCTCAGAGTATAGGGGTCAGCTTTTCAGGAATAACACAATTCTGAGAACAATCCTGTTGTGCATGTCTTCTGAAACTCCAGAATTACTGCTATCTATCTATCCATCTATCTATCTATTATCTATCTGTCTATCTGTCTGTCTGTTTGTTTGTCTGTCTCTCTAACCGTCTATCTTCCAGTCGATTAAAGGATCAGTCAATCTACCTAGCTATCCTCTCTCTCTCTCTCTCTCTCTCTCTCTCTCTCTCTCTCTCTCTCTCTCTCTCTCAAATATGCTTGGTACAGCTCTTTTAAAGATGTATTCCAACCGGAGAAATACCTCAACGAAATAACACATCAATGGCACCGGGATAATCTGGCAAGGTTTAGAACTAGAACCGTATTACTTGACGCGAACAGAAGATGGTTTGATACAAATCTTTTCGTCATGTGTCCTGTATGTTCAAACGGTATAGAAGACGAAGGCCATTTTCCTGTCTGACTCTAGCTTAATTCGAATAATTTCATCAGCACATGGACATACCATCAAATCGCTTGCGAAGTTCATCGCTGAAGCATATGAACGAAGGAAGAAATCCTTTCTTCGTGGAGCAGTTCCCCGGATTACGAACAAGACCTGTGAATTATTCTAAATGCCTACAATTGATCCATTTTTGTTTTCAATATAGTTCCCAATAGAACTGACGATCTCGGTGATTAACCGTCGGGATGGTCCTAGCTTACACTCTTGCTATTACACGATTATTCAATTGACTGTTGTTACAGTCTGAACGACCAAACAATGCAGAATTAGGGTTTGCTATTTAGCTTTTGATCTCTCGGCTGGATGGAATGCTGTAGTGCACCTTTCCTGGGGTTTTGCAGGAATACCCCTGTCGGAAAAAGCTCTATCTTTCGTTCATGGAAGGAGTTGCTGAAGGACAGGAGAACACAAGGACTGTCACTTTGATGTGTGGTTCTAGGTGTGTGAATTTAGTAGCTGAATAAATGGTACTAAATCATTGTGTGTGATGTGGTAGGTGTTGTGTGAGCTCTTTGGTTGTGAGTCCATCAACTCACACCAAACTTTTTTGTGTGTACTTTGGCAAGAACGCTGTTAATTGCCTCCCTTGGCATGAAGGGCCATTTAGGCTAGTATCAATTAAAAAACTTGTCAATCTTCTCTTTATTTATCTGGAAAAAAAAAAAAAGATAAATAAGGCCGAACTTTGCAGCGGGCCAGTTGAAATATTAAGAAACTATTTTAACTAGCCGTATTCTTTAAAATATGCCAACAGAATTGTGAAGGGATGTGGGGAATATCACCATACTGATGTGAAGAAGAACCTCTGGTGGGCTGCTATTTTGCTGGCTGCACATCATCCAGATATGGGAATCACCAACTTCCACATCGTATGAAAAGAAAGAAATAGTAATACAGAGATACCATACGTTGGATGCGTGATCACACACACACACACACAACACACACACAACACACACACACCACACCACACACCCCACACACCAGGGTGGGGTAGACGCACTACCCGCACGACACCACTCCACAAAACATACGCCACACTGTCATAACGGTATTCCTTCATTGACACGTTACTTTTTCTTATATCACTTTACACCTAGGGATGTTTTTACTCTAGTCTGAAAGAATGAAACCATTTTTAAGATGTTTTAATTGATTGTTCAAAATCATGTTTCTGCGTTGTTTGTCTCGATAGCCAAAATGTTTCGATGGTGCTCTCTTCTTTATTACGCATTTTTTTTTTTTTTTTGTTTTTTAAGAGGAGCAGCCATTTTTGGTCGAATATTTCATTCATAATATGGTTTTCATAAATCGAGGACTAATCTCTCTCTCTCTCTCTCGATCGTCTCATCTCTCAAACTCTCTCCAAACCCTCTCGGGGTCTCCCAACTCAATCCCCCGCGAAAAGCTCTCTCACAACTCAGACAACCAACACAACTCCACCTCACGCCACACTGATCTGGACAGTCAGAGGACACTCCTCTCTCCTCTATCTCCTCTCTCCTCTCTCACCAACCTCACTCACGACACACACAACACACACCACCCACATTGAAAATCACTTTGAAAGCCTACCATGTACAAGGAAATGATAGGTGCTGAATCCCGCTTCACGTCGCCGGCTGATCAACACAGAACTTTTACTTCCCCGAGTCGTTGCTTAGTGTTGATAAACACAACACGCAAACAAACAACAAACAAACAACAAACAAAACAGTATCGTTTCCTTGGATACAGATGTTGCGCCCTCGGTTTCATCTCTGGGGGTCCTCGTATAGAGGTGGCTATGTATATACCTCAGGGGAGAGCACTCGACTGAGATTGGCGTGACTGAATACTGGAGAAAACTGGGGCGCTATGTGCGAGTCCCAGGAGCTCCTCTGTCAGAACGAGTTATATAACGAGCTGGAAGGGAATGGCAGTTCTTAGAAATAGTCCATTCACGTCTGGCATTTACTCTGAATTGTTCCCCCCCTCCCCCCCCCCACCCCCCCCGCCCCCCCCCCCCCCCCCCCTCTTTTCCCCCCCCCCCCCCCCCCCTCCTTCCTGTGTTTTTTGGTTTTTTTTTGTTTTGTTGTTTTTTTTTGTGGTTTGTTTCTTTTGCATCTTAGATTCATACCAGAAAGAAAAATCTTTGGGTCGATCGTATTTTTTGCTCCTCCATCCCTCCCCCCCCTCCTCCCCCCCCACTCCTCCTCTCTCTCTCCGACCTCTTCTCTCTGTCTCTCCTGTCTGTCTCCTCCTGTCCTTTATGTCTTCTGTCTTCTGGCTGTCCCTCTCTCTCCGCGCCTCATCCCTCTCTCTCTCTCATTCGTCTCCTGTCTGTCCCTCCTTCTTTCTCTGTCACTGTCCCCCCCCCCGTCCCATTCCCCCCCCCCCTGTCCCTCTCTCTGGCCTCTCTTTCTACTCTCTCTCTCCCACTCCCTTCTCGTCTGCCCTCCTCTCGCCTCTCTCTCCGCTCTGTCTCGCCCTCCTTCTCTGTCTGTCCTCTCTCTCCTCTCCTACTCCTGACTCTCCCTCGTCCTGTCTCTCCTCTTCGGTCTCTTTCTCTCTCCTCTGTTCTCTCCGCTCTCTCCCTCTGGGCTCGGTCCCTATCCGTGTCGGGGGCCACCTCGTCTCCGCTCTCCTCCTCCCTCTCCTCTCTCCTATCCCTCCTCTCTCCCTCTGTCTCCCTGGTCCAGTTCCCTCGTCTCTCTCTCTCCCGCCCTCTCCACCCCGCCCCTTCTCTGTCCCTGTCCCCCCCCCCCCCCCCTGTCTCGCATTCCTCCTCTCCTGTCCCCCTCTCTGTCTCTCTCTCTCTCTCTCGCCCCCTCTGCTCTCTCTCCTCGTCCCGTCCCTCTCTCTCTCTCTCTCCCCTCACCTCCTCTCCTCTCGAACGAGTCTCTCTCTCTCTCTCTCGCTCTCTCTCTCTTTTTCGCTCTCTCTCGTGTCATTCGCAAACAAATGTTTTCGAGAAATCAAATAATATATCTTCTTCTCCTGTGTGTGAAGAAAGAGACGGTATTTGAGAATGAAATAATACATTTTGTGTTTGATTGTTCCGCGTACGCCAGTATCCGCAGAGAGTGTGTACATTTTCAAGAGTCCAGTTGTTTTCAAAAAAGAGATTTAGTAGCGATTTTAGCAAGTGGAATCGCAAA
>JADBJO010000385.1:528929-531429 GCA_016801955.1 Conus betulinus
GATGAGCCTATTTTTAAGTAAGAGGTTTTTGCGGATATCGGTAATCTCAAAGCTGGTAAAAGTGCAGGACCAGACAAAACTGTTGATGAGTTACTAAAACATACAGACGACACAATAATGGACTTTCTTGTTGTGTTTTTCAATAAGCTGTTCAACTTAGGAATCTTTCCAAGTGAATGGTCTAAATCCATCATCGCGCCAGTGCATAGGAAAGGAAATGTGAACAAGCCTGATAACTGTTGTGGTATAGCATTAACTAGTATTGTTAGTAATGTATACACGTTTGTTTTGAACAAAAGACACACACTGAATGGGGAGAAAAGAAGGAGCATATTGCGCAGAGCAAGTAGGTTTCAGAGCTGGCTTTAGTACAACTGACCATATATTTACATTGTATGCAACAGTGCAGAAATTTTTGCTTAAGAATACCAAATTGTTTGCTGCCTTTGTTGATTTTAGAAAAGCCTTTGATTCGATGAACTGAAACGCACTACGGAGAGTCCTGAGGAAAACTGGTGTAAATGGGAAATTGTATCGTTCTCTTAGAGGTGTTTATGACTCTGTATTGGCATATGTTCGTGATAAATGCTGTTATTCAAATTATTTTTGATGTCCTAGAGGTGTGAAACAAGGTTACCTGTTAAGTCCCTTATTCTTCTCATTTTTTTTTATCAATGAGCTGGCTGTTGATTTGTCAAGAAGAGTAAGCATTGTATTCGGGTTATTCCAGGTGCTATAGTAATATCCTTATTAATGTTTGCTGATGATGTTATTCTATTGTCTGACTCAGTCATTAGCCTTCAGAATGAACTCAGTAGCTTGAAAATTGAAGCAGACCATTAGATTTTTTTGTGCCTCAGAAAAAATTTTGAAAAGAAAAATTACGGTATTTAGAAAAGGAGGGCATTTATCTGCCCGAGAAAGATGGTTTTATGGAAATGACGACGTGAAAGTAACAAGTTCATATGCATATCTTGGAATGTATTTTACAACAACATGAAGTACTACTACTTGCAGGAAAGGAAGGTGGGGGTCATTGAGTTACAAAAGTTACTAAGAAGGTAAAATGCAACTGATTTACAGTTATATTTGAAACTATTTGATGTACAGATTGAACCAATTCTGACTTACGCAGACGAAGTTTGGGGTCTTGAAAAAGATAATGATTTCATAGAAACTGTACATACATTTGGCATAAACAGATTTTTCTGAACATTTTCCCTGCACATCTCAAGCAAACTGGTCCATGGCGAAACCGGTAGATACTCTCTTAGTATAACAACAACTATGAAATGTAATAAATACTGGCTAAAGCTCCTTAAATTACCCATGCCACGACTATGCAGACAGGAGTACGAAATGCTTCTTGTTCAGCATGACTCTGGGCATAACAGTTGGGTAAACTAATGCGCAAAACGTCTTATGTGAACATAGATTTGGCACAGTGTGGATGTTTATTAAAGGAATTCGAAGGAAATAATGTTTTCTTGCTGAATTTAAAGACAAACTTCTTTCGTGTAATATTCGAAACTGGCATTCACAATTAGAAAACAAGAACAAATATAAATGGTTTTATTCTTTTAAGAACATTTTTCCAGCCAGAAAGATACTTGCCTTTAATTACGAATAAATGGCACAGAGATACCTTTATAAGATTTTGACTAAAGGTTAGTGGGCTTAGTAACCGCAAGCAATGGTTTCTTGATGGAAAACAGGCTGATCGTAAATGTCCGTCATGTGAAAAAGAAACCCAAAAATGAAGTTCATGTCTCATTCTATACAGCCCAGCATACAAAGATACCCGAAAGCAATGCACTGCGCTTGACTCACCATTCCTATATTACCGACAAGAATTGCATAGCAAACGTTTCGTCGGACAATGAAAACGCGATAAACGCGATAGTAAAATTCATACCAAAAGCTATGAACATTAGGAAAAAAAAAAAAGACAATTGAAAGAAACAACTAGTTATATGTTTAATCACTGAAATGTTTGTCAAGATGATCCGCCGTCGTGTAACTGTATGTGCTCAAGTGTGTGAACGAGGAAGCGGGAGCGGGCATTGGAAAGGGTGGGGGGGGGGGGGGGGGGGGGGGGGGGGGGGGGGGGGGGGGGGGGAGGAGAGAGAGAGGAGGAAGCTGTTGGAACGAGTTGTGGGCGAGGGATGATGGCGGGAGGGACAAGGGAAGGGTGAGGCGAGCGACTGATTTCAGCGAGTTATGTTCAAATATGCCCCCTTGTCTAAAGGGCTTAATTGCTGTATGGACTATACAATATTCTCTCTCTCTCTCTCTCTCTCTCTCTCTCTCTCTCTCTCTCTCTCTCTCTCTCTCTCTCTCTTTCTCTCTGCCCCACAGGCCTAAATATAAAGATGTAATCTGTATTTATGCTGATCCCCCAACAATCTTGGAAATAAAATTGGTATGTCTGTCTCTGTCTGTCTGTCTGTCTGTCTGTCTCTCTCTCTCTCTCTCTCTCTCTCTCTCTCTCTCTCTCTCT
>JADBJO010000385.1:536429-538929 GCA_016801955.1 Conus betulinus
CTCTCTGCACAGCGCTATTATAGATCACACACTGCAAGAGTGGTCTGAGGATGATAACTGGTGAAAATCAAATAAGATTTAAACACAGTTAGTCCACTGTTCGTCTCTTTTTTCATCTCTTGTTTTCCCCGAGTGGCCTTTCACCAAAATTCAATGTCGTAAGTAAATCTCGCTTTCAGAATGAAGTCGAAGGCAATGTCTGTCTGTGTAAACAATCCATGGCCAATACTCTCGAACGTTGGGTTTCATGGACAGCAAAGAATCATGGATTCCCGCCTGCAAACTAGGGTTAGAGTGGAGATTGTAAACATCTGGCGTGAAACGAACTGACGTGCGCAGGCATGTTCAGTGCTCATTTTTTTTAATCAATATTTCAAGCGTGTTCTATCGCTTGTAGGTGGTCTCTGGTTGCGCACTTTATCCACAAGCAGAGTGGACCTCTGTGTTAGTGCAAAACATACTCTACTATGCAATATACAAAAGCCAAAAAGTTTTGGAGGATTAAAACAACAACAACAACAGCACAACAACAAAACAACAACAACAACAACAACAACACAACGATGATAGACTGTAAATATTGTTTTAGATTTCTTAGTAGGAGTTAAATGTGATGCGATATTGAACTGACACAGAAGGTCTTTTTTGAAGCTGCAGTTGATGACGAAAATGTCAACGTATTTGGGCTGATTTTTTTGCAGGCGTGAATATTAATACATAGCAATTGATGAAAAAAAGAACTTCAATTTTTAGGCTATTGTAGATTGTGTGAGGACAAGAAATTTCCACAGACATTTGTGTCAAATATATTTGTTGATACTGAAAGTCATGAGTCTTGATTAAAAAAAAAAATCCACAACCAAAACAACTATCCATCTCCAAAAAAGGTCTACGACCGACAGGTCGGTGATTTCTTGTCACTTAACATTTCAAAAAAAGTCTTCACAACTTCAGGAGAAAGACAAGCTTTTATTTGTACAAAAGAAGATTTATACTTATCTTATCATCTTCGTTTAGTAATCATTCTGTTTTTTGGTAAACGAACGGGTTTTCAGTATATCGAAATTCTGCAAGCAAGATGTATTTCTTACTCATTGAAAGTTGTAAGACTGGTAAATTCTAGAATGTCCAAGAAATCACGTCATGTGATTTGAGTGTTGTTCAGGGTAGATGGTGTTCCTGACAGCAATCAGCTGGCATATTTTGGCAGTGGGATTTACTTGCAGTGTTTCTTGACATGCACCCAAAGCGTATTCTGACACAGTTTTTTATTTGGAATGTCCGATTTTTTTAATTTTTTTTTTTTGATCACTTGAAAGCTAGAAATCGTAATGACATGATCATTTGTGAAAATGCCGAAGAACCTATGGGTCGTTTTGTCTTTGACTGCTCTGCTCTGAATTATCTTAGGAATCCTATTAATGCAACAACAGCAACAAGAACAACACACAACAACAACACAACAACAACAATAATAATAACAACAACAACAACAATAATAATAATAACAATAATAATAACAACAATAACAATAATGATGATGATAATGATCCATCCTTTCTCTCCGAAGTCTTATTTATATTTCATCACCACTTGTTTCGCAATCTGAACTCGCGGCGCCTTAAACTGGAGCTGAGCGTCAAAACGTTTCTGTAAGATATCTCCTGGGAAGAACTTCTTCATTGAAGTTCTTCATAGAGGGTTTCCGCCTTTAACTGGAGCTGAACGTCAAAACGTTTCTGTAAGATATCTCCTGGGAAGAACTTCTTCATTGAAGTTCTCCGTAGAGGGTTTTCTTTTTCTACCCATTCTAGACACTTCCCTTCACGCATTCTTAAGCTTTCCCTTACCCGTCGTCGCTCCGGTGTCATCGGTGCCGACATTCAAGACCTGAAATGTTCGGCAAAGGGGGAAGAAAGCAGTTTGTATGTGACAATTTCCTCCGATGACTCCACGCTAAACTGGATGAAACCCCAATTTCCCCAATCCTCTGGAAGTAGGCTGGGCTATAAAGCGGAATATGCTTGAATCAAAAGGTGTCAAGAGGCCTGTAGATTCTCCCATCTGTTGAGGTTGAGCGCTCTACGAGATTTATGTTTTTGCTGAACCCCACTTTTTTTTTTCACTGGTCGTTGCGAAATGTCGTGTGATCTGCTGCTTTTCGAACCTTTTCAGATAGAAAAAGTGTTTTTGATTTTTCTTTCACGGGTCATTGTAAAATATCAGAATATCATATCTTCTGCTTCTTTACTCGAATACTTTTCTGTTGTAGATACTTTTCCACTGGTCATTTGTAGATCTTCTTTTCCTTACACTGTTCAGACATTTGCAGGCATGTAGTATCTTCTGCTTCTTGAATAATTCTTTTCCATTTGACAGTGTTTCTTTTTCACTGGTCATTGCAAAATGACCAGTCTTCTTCTTCTGTTTCTTCTCGAACACTATTCAGATGGCGAGCAATTCATTTTCACAGGTGACAGCATCGTGCTATATCTTCCGC
>JADBJO010000385.1:543929-566429 GCA_016801955.1 Conus betulinus
ATATCCTAACTACCATCCATGTTCCCGACCTTCCCCAAATCCACTCTTTGAAGCACATGCATTGCAGCTTCAACTCCTCACTCTCCACAGTCAAGCTTCTCTCTTCTCGCCACGGTGACATTACTACCGACTTTCAAGTGTTTAATTTGTTTGAAAGAAAGAATGGGGTGAGATGGGGTGGGGGAAGGGCGGGAAGGGGGAGCGAGCGAAAGGAGAGAGGGTGTGAATCCAGTTTAAATGTGGCGATTTGCTCCGAAGGCTCCTTCCTGAATTGGACGAAGCCCTCCTTTTCTTAACCTACCTTCTCCAACCCCTATCTGTGTGTAGACTTTGCGATAAAGCAAAAATCCCCGTGACACTGAAAGCGTTTAGGAAGCCAGAGAGATGTCTGTAAATCAATCGTTCAGCAGGAGGTAAGAGCTCAGAGAGATTCATTTCTTTGCTCAATTGAGCTTCCTCTTCAGACTGGCTGGCTGCTACAGAGCGTCCTACACTGATGGAACTGTTTGTCGTTTAAAGTGGGTCAGCCCATGGCTTTCACCTGATTCTGACAAACGTGGGTGTGTTTTTTTTTCAAAAAGGGGTGGGGTGGGGAGTGGGGAATTCTGATGGTCTTTTCCTTTGTCATTGTGCATGTAAAGTTTACGATCATATCATTGTTTTCAACTTGAATATGATTTAGAGGTTCATTCTTCAGCTGCTGATTTTACTCTTGTTTTTTTTTTCTGCTTACACTGAAATTTGTCACAAAAGCTGTTTTTTGCGATGAATCCGTAGAACGAATGTCAATATACAATACATATACGATCTTAGACAGTATGTAAGTGCTATGTGTGTGTGCATGTGGTGTTTTGGGGTGTATGCATGCGAACAGTTGTGGTGTTGATTTTGGGCGTACGTAGGTATGTATAATGCAATTAGGCCTAGATAAAATAAATAATAATTTGAAAAAAAAACAAACACACACACCCCAAAAAAAAAAAAAAAAAAAAAAAACTCCACATAACTGAATCCAAAACTTAAAAGAAACACTAAATAAGCAACTACCACCAAGATGGGGAAAATAACATAGACGTTAAAGTAAATGTCCAATTGGGCTCTTAATCAGTCCTTGAACAACTTCAAAAATGTTTGATTCGTTGGAGTTGACGTCTTCAAAGGCTGACATCGACGGTTCAGTGTTCAACAACCAAGCAGGTAAGTAGGGTTTCATTCTATCGCACAAAAAAAGTAGATGAACGGAGTGATTTGCTGGCCACAGATAAAAGTCACGTGTTTACAGAATTTGGTTTTAAAGGCATCAAGCCTCAATCTAAAAATCAAACTTTTAAAAATCCACTCTTGGTAGAGATTCTTGATACCTGTTTTATTGTCTGATATCTTGTTAAATATATCCTTTTTGTTTCTGGTGCCTTTTCGTTTGTTTGAAATCGAGTTCCAGGATACGTCTTTTAAAAGACTATAACTCTCATGTAAGGATAAAGGAATGCATACCTTTGTTAAATCAGTCTCAGTGATGTAAATGCAAAAACATGAAATAAGTGGTAGACTTCTGATATGAGTTCTGCTCTCACACTTGTATTCGAAAATTTTAGAGCTTGTAGGACTGATTTTGAATCAACGCAAAGTAGTATTCGAAATGCAGGAAATTGTGTATGTTTGTGTGTGTTTGTGTGCATGTGTGTGTGTGTGTGTGTGTGTGTGTGTGTGTGTGTGTGTGTGTGTGTGTGTGTGTATAGAGAGAGAGAGAGAGAGAGAGAGAGAGAGAGAGAGAGAGAGAGAGTTCTCTTCTTCGTTTTTCATACCACATTTTCCAAGTATTTCAATTAACGTCCGTGTTCCCACCTTTCCATCGAATCCAGTCTCTGATGCACGTGCATTAAAGCTGTAACTTTTCACTTTCTACAGTCATGCCTTCCTTTGCCTTTCTTGCCTTGATGACAGCACTGCTAATTTCCAAGAGTTCAAAACTGCGTGAAAGGAAGGACGGAGAGACATGGGATTGGGGGGTGGGAGGTTAAATGGTGTGTGATTCCAGTTTGTTTTGTGTAATCTGCTCCAGTGACTTCTCCCTAAACTGGACAAAATCCTACTTTCCTGAGTCTCCCTTCCAAAACCCCTCTCCCCATACCGACTTGGCAATAAAGCAAAATTTCTGTGGTACTAGTGTTGGGAAACCAGACAGAAACCTGTAAATTATCGTTCGGCAGGAGTAAGGAGTCAAAATTGATCCATTTCGTTACTTGATTCAGTTTCCCTTTCAGACAGACTACCGAGCATCATTTTATACTAATGGAACTATCTGTTGTTTTGATGTAGGTCAGCCTATTGGTTTTAATATGGGTCAGCTTTTAGATGTTCATGATGGTGATGATAATACACCTGCTCAGTCTTTTTATTTCTGTGTAAAATCATGATTTGTCAGAACATCTGATTTGCGATGAATCTATGGAAGAAATGTCAACACAAAGAACATATTTGGTGGGAATGCAATTTCATATTTCAAAAGTTCATATATATGCGCCGTGTATGTGTAAGAGAGAGAGAGAGAGAGAGAGAGAGAGAGAGAGAGAGAGTTCTCTTATCTTATCTTCTCCCTGGTTTTTCCTATGTATCCTACCTAATCCCACATCCAGTCTAATGCAACTTTAGATCTTCACTTTCCACAGTCGTGTTTTCTCTGCCATCGTCGCCTTGATGACATTACCGCTGATATTTTCAAGAGTTTCATTTGTTTGAACGGAAGGACGGAGAGAGAAGTGCCCTGGAGGGCGAAAGGTGGAAGGAGAAGAAGAGTGGAGGTGATGTGAATCAAGTGTGTTTGTGGCAATTTGTTCTATTGCTTACAAACCCAATGAGATGAAATCCAGCTTTCTATATTCCCCATCCGTAACCCCTCTTCCCATGCAGACTTGGCAGTAAAGTGAGATTCTCATTGCGCTAAAAGTTTCAGGAAGTCGGAGAAGAATGTGTCCATTCGCCGTTCAGAACGGGGTGAGGACTCCAAGAGATCCGTTTCTGTGCTCAGTTGAGTTTCCTTTTTGGCCTGGCTACCGGAAAACGTTCCACAATCGTGGAATTATTTGTCGTTTTAGAACAGGTCAGCCGGTGGCCTTTATCTTATTCTGACAGGATTTTTTTTCAAGGTGGGACACAGAGTTTGTGTCCTTTTTTTTTTTCATCATTTTCCAACTTGAATGTGATTTAGACAGGTATAAGAGGCCTAATGTGGTCTTGGTCTGTGTCCTAGCACTTGTGAAAATGTCTATTCACCATTTTCCAACTTGAATGGGATTTAGACATCATGGTATAAGCTGATGCTGCTAATGTTCGTTTCTCAATATTATGAATGTCAATATCTGCAAGGTGGTTCTTTACAGGGGGGGGGGGGGGGGGGGGGTAGGGGGGAGGGGGAAGGAGGAGGACAGAGGGGAGGAAAAGGTGAGAAATAATGCCAAGAATAGTACAAATTTTATATATAAACTACACTATCATGATCATAAAAAATATGCTAATTTGAGATTGAGAGATAATTTTTGCAACATCAACAATTTCTGAACTGAGAGAAATAGCGTGAAACCGGTTTAGATTTCGATATTTCAATGTTTGCTTTTGAATAAAGAGCATTCAAAATGGGGCAATGGAAAAGTATATGTTCACCATGTGTGTGTGTGTGTGTGTGTGGTGTGTGTGTGTGTGTGTGTGTTAGTGTGTACACACGCGAGAGAGAGAGAGAGAGAGAGAGAGAGAGAGAGAGAGAGAGACAGACAGATTGATTGAATGAATGAATGAATGAATGATTTAATGAGGTAAGCTTACAAAGCCCATTCTCATGCAAGGGAAAACGGTGGGGATGGGGGCTGTTTGAAAAAAAAAATCAATGTCAAAGAATAAACACAGACACTGCATGTCATAAAACAACATTGCGATTAGGAAACCAAATCACGGAAGCAATTAATAAACATCGAACACTAATATGGATGTCATTGTGATTGCCCAAAAGTTTATCCACAGTCCTCAAGATGAATTGCCGCTGGAAGGCAATTGCACATTTTCTCTGTTTCCAGAATGAACGCTGCCCATACAGGGGGAAACCATTCCGGAGAAAGACAAGACAAGACAAGACAAATTTCTTTATTTACGAGGATAATAGATAAGGCACTGATGTGCTTTTTTCACATCCAGTCCTCGCCCTGAGTAGGGTCAACAATATAAAATAAGATGAGGTAACAAAGGAAGCATGCAAAATGTGACTAGAACTACAATAAAATACGGGATTAAAATTGAAAAAAGAAGAAAGAAGAAGAAGAAGAAGAGAAAGAAGAAAGAAGAAGAGAGAGAGAGAGAGAGAGAGAGAGAGAGAGAGAGAGAGATTTTCCTGTCCCTTGTTTTTCATCCCATATCTTTCCTACATGTATCCTAATTAATTCTCTGTACCTACTCTTTCCACAAATTCCACTCTTTGAAGCAAGCGAGTTGCAGTTTTAACTCTTAGCTCTCCACAGTCATGTTTTTTTTCTTAGCTGTCGTCGCCTCTGTGACATAACTGCCGACTTTCAAGAGTTTAGATTGTTTGAAAAAGAAAAACTGAAGAGAGATGGGGTGGTGAAGTTGGAAGGGGGGAGGTGGTGTGAATCCAGTTTGTCTGCGGCAATTCGCTCCAGTGAGTCCTCTCTAAATGGGATGAAACCTAGTTTTTTCGAATCTCTCCTCTTCAAATCCTCTTCCTATGTAGACTTGGTTATCAGGCAACATTCCCGCGCTACTTAAAGTGTTAGGATGCCAGAGAGCAGTCTGCAGATCACTGTTCGACAGAGGGTAAGAGCTTAGCAAGATCCATTTATTTGAGTTTCGTTTTCGGATTGGCTACCAGACAACGTTCTACTCTGATAGAACCATTTATCTTGAATTATAGGTCAGCGTGTGGTCTTCCCTTTATTCTACCAGACATTGGTGGTTTTTTTTTTCCCTGGGACAAGAAAGGGTAGGGAAGGAGGAGGAGGGGGTCAGATAGGCTTGATCCTTGTCCTAGCACTTATGAACTAAAAAATCATTTCATTTTTTTTCTACTTGAATGTGATTTAGACGTGTATGATGTTCATGATAATGTTACCGTCGACACTATCCTAGTTAAAAAAACAAAAAACACACAACAAACAAACAAACAAACAAACAAAAAAAAACCAGAACAGTCCAACAGTGTTTGTCTATATCCATCACTTTGTGTATCTGGCCATGAATCGAAGAAGGGTTTCATAAAGGTGTAAATATGTGAGTTACAAGATGTGAATTTTCCACGAATAATAATGATGGTAATAATATGATGTGATGTTCATGATAATAATACTGATAACAAGAATAATAATGATAATAACAATAATAATAATGAAAATGATAAACATAGTAATGAGAAGAAGAAGAAGAAGAATGATAACGTAAATAAACAAACAACAACAACAACAACAACAATAATAATAATAATAATGATAATTATTATAATGATGATGATGATAAAAGATGAAAATGGTGATAACAGCAATGGTCATCAAAGTAATAACAACAAAATTGATAAAATAAATTCATCCTAAAGAAGAAACCAATGAGATATGTAAAGCCACACATACGCACAGACACACAGACAAACAGACACACAGACACACACACACGCACGCACGCGCGCACACACACACACACACACACACACACACACACACACACACAACACACACACACATCTTCATATACACCTCTGTGTGTGTGTGTGTGTGTGTGTGTGTGTGTGTGTGTGTGTGTGTGTGTGTGTGTGTCACACACACACACACACACACACACACACACACACACACACACACAGAGAGAGAGGAGAGAGAGAGAGAGAGAGGAGAGAGAGAGAGAGAGAGAGAGAGAGAGAGAGAGAGAGAGAGAGAGCACTTCTTTTCTTAATTTGGAAAAGGGTTCAGTAACCATATAAACCGTCATCGACATCATTTCATGACATCAAAACAAAACGGCACTCTATTCCATGGCGCAACGCCCAACCTGTGATGCTGGTAGGGGGAGGAAGAGGAGGGGGAGAAAGCAACAGGGAGAGTCAGTTATGCCATCCACTCAGAGCCCGCTGACAGATGTATTGGTTCCAGACTCTCGACGCGTCTACCCAGCGCGCAAGACTAAAAGAGCCAGGCTTAAGAGAGCCATTCATTAATGGAACGTCACACGGAGGGGTGTCTTAAAGATGTGGTGAACTTCGTGCTGGTTTCAGGAGTTCTGTCACCTTGCTTCCTGTTTGTTTGATGAGTCTCCCCCCTCCCCCCCCCCCCACCCCTCTTTCTCTATCTCACTGTGTGTGTGCGTGTGTGTGTGTGTGTGTGTGTGTGTGTGTGTGTGTGTGTGTGTGTGTGTGCATGCATGTATGCATGTGTGCGCGTGCGTGTGTGTGTGTGTGTGTATGCGTGTGTGCGTGCGTGCGATGTGTGTCTGCATGCGTGTGTGAATGTGTGTGTGTGTATGCGTGTGTGCGTGTGTGCGTGTGTGTGTGGTGTGTGTGTGTGTGTGTGTGTGTGTGTGTGTGTGTGTGTGTGTGTGTGTGTGTGTGTGTGTGTGTGTGTGTGTGTGTGTGTGTGTGTGTGTGTGTGTGTGTGTGTGTGTGTGTGTGTGTGTGTGTGTGTGTGTGTGTGTGTGTGTGTGTGTGTGTGTGCACATGTGTGTGTGTGTGTGTGTGTGTGTGTGTGTGTGTGTGTGTGTGTGTGTGTGTGTGTGTGTGTGAGTGTATGCATATGTGTGTGTGTGTGTGTGTGTGTGTGTGTGTGTGTGTGTGTGTGTGTGTGTGTGTGAACATTATTGTGATCACACTGATTTTTTCCCCCTCATTCCATATTCATTCCACGTCACCTTTCCTATACTGCCACTGCATCTCCTAGATCCACCCTTCATAAAAAAAAAAAAAAAAAAAAAAAAAAAAAAAAAATTTGTCTCCACCCACTCCCTACGTTGCAACGTTAGGTCTACCGTACTTGTTCTTTTCCTTTCCTTTTCTACTGACTTTGTTCGGCCCTGACTTGGGTGGGGTGGGAGAAAAGGGTATTGGGCTGGTTTGATGGGGAGGAAGGGAGGGGGAGAGGAAGGACCGGGATTTTCGTGTGCCTAATTTGAATGCAATCCTTAGAACACTTTTTTTCTGTATGGGTGTGCGTGAAGTGTGTCAGGGAGGGGTAGTGGGGTAGGGCTGTGGAAGGTTCATCACCTGCTTCTTCATCAGCCGAAAATGAAGATGTTTACCTGTTTGTCTTTTTTTCTGTATGTGTTCTCTCTTGTTTTCTTTTTTTTTTTAATTTCTTCTCGTTCTTTCTTTTTCTTTTTCAAACACATACAACATGAATATCAGGCTGATCGTGAGTTAAAAGACAAATTGAAAAAAACTTTACATCTAGGTTGCTTCCTTTTCTGTATTGTAGCATTCCAGCGTTCTCCACCCCGTTCCCGAAATGTACGCTTCCTAGCACGTGTGTTGCAGCTTTAACTCTTCACTTCCCAGATGCTTGCGCTTGTTCTTTTTCCTTTTCCGTCGTCGCCTTGATGCCATTACCGCCGACTTTCCAGAGTTAAACTGCCGGGAAGAGAGGGGAGAAGAATGCGGTTTGTTCGTGACAATTTGCCCCAATGATCTCACACTAAATTGGATGAAGCCCCACTTTCCCGGATCCCCCCCCCCCCCCTCCCCACCATACGCAGGCTTGCCAATAAAGAGGAAATTCCCGTGGGCACCGAAAGTGTTAAGAATCGAAATACGGGGCCTGTACATTCACTGTCCCGTTCAGAGGAGAGAGCTCAAGGAAATGTCTTTCTTTGGTCAATTGAGTGTCTCTTTAGGGCAGGCTATGGGAGATCGTCTCACAGGAAAAAAATAATTGTGTCTTTTAAAAATGTTAGTAGTGTTTACATTGGCTCAAAGTACATTCCCTTTCCACTTTATTCTTATTTCAAGATCTTGTGAAGTGAACAGTCATTATCTCCCAAACTTGATATGTTTTCTTAGATGTTGATGTTGACACTGTTATAATTGCTATTGTTGTTGCTGCATTCGGAAAAAAAAAAAAAAACTGAACTCGAATTTTCGTTTTTCTTTTCTTCATTGCTATCAGTATAGAAAACAAAATGAGTGTGACCTTATGGGAGTGTTGCTTTCAAAGTGAGGTGACTGCAGGCGTATATTGAAATAGGAGCTGCTAGACAAAGGAACAAATTACGGAACAACCTATTCGAACAACCTGGTCTCTTTCAGTGGAGAGAAATAACATTTAAGACAATGAAAGCGGAAGACGAACAGTTACTTATCTCTTCGAACTGGATGCCAGCTTTCGTCTTCGGTGAAAGACAAAATCCACGAAATGAAACCGAGGCTGAAGGGGAGACAACGTTGGGCAAACAACAATACTAAAGATTACAAAATAGGAAAACAATGATGTTAATAGATATTGTTGTCATCATATTTTTTTTTATAGGAATGTTGATAAAGATGATTGCAACAACAATTATGATAATATTAAGAATGATAATGATCATTATTCTCATTACAAATTATAATAATAATTATTATCAATATCTTTATCATATTATTATTATTATCATTAGTAGTAGTAGTAGTGGTAGAAGTAGTAGTAGTAGTAGTAGTGTTATTATTGTTGTTGCTTTTGTCATTATCATTTATTATTGTAACATAAAAGAAAGTAGTAATTGAAGTAATAATACTGACGATACAGACCGTAGAAAGAGAAGGAAAAGAATAAGAGGATAATAGCAATAACATGGTCATGGTAGCAGCAACAAAAACAAGAACAACAATAGGAATAGTCGTTGTAGTAGTAGTATACGTAGTAGTAGTAGTAGTCGTCGTAGTGGTGGTGGTGATAGTAGTAGTAGTAGTTGCTGTACTCATAGTAATAATAACAATAATGATAATAATAACAACATCAATGATAATACTGATAATCTGTTGGTTCGTCATCCACTTTCATTGGCTTCAATGCTATCTGTCTTGCTCGAAGAGGGCCAAGCAGGTCGAAATGCGTTGCGTTTGTTTCTTTCAATTTGATTGTTCTTTCGTCTGGCGGCGCAGAAATTTCTGTTTTTGCTCTTATGTGAATTCGTTAAAGAAAGAGGGTATCGTTGTACATTTTACTATCCTGCTTCGAGTGATCTTCGCAATTAATACGGTTATTCCAACAATACATTGTTTATACGCGTATGTATTTCGACTTTCATCGCGTGTTATATCCGCAAAAGATAGCCATTATGAATAGGCAATGTGGTACGTAGGTAGTGATTAATTGTTGTCTAATGTCTCTGCTCTATGAAGCGTGCGGAATGATATTAGTGAGAGCTAGACAATATGGGTAAGGAATACTGGGTGTCTGAGGAAAAATAAAATAAAAAATGAAATAACACGAGAATGGTTTTAGCTGCGTGTGAATAAGTCAAGTGTCGGCGATGTAAATGGCTTTTCAGAGTTTTTTTTTTCGGGAGACACCTATCGGCTGTAGATGGGGCATTAAAAATGATCATTTTCCAAAGCAGTTGCAGGCTTAGCCTCTAAAGCTCATCAGCTACTTTTCATGAGGTTTTCTCCCTCGTAAATATCAACGCATATTGACATAGACACTTGAAGTTTATTTTGACCGAATTTAGAATCGACGTCTTGGATACTTTTGTGTCCATTATTTTGGTTACAGTGGGACAAAAGCTTGTAATCTGAAATTCCTTTTGTGTTGTCAGTCTCGGGATGAAGAAGTCCTTTTAGTGCTTGTCCGTTTCGGTATTGCAGGATAAAAAAAGACAATTTTATCCCACACAGATTTTATGTACGAACCTGTCTGTTTAAGGTTTCGCACTGAATGGCATGTATGAATGAAAATGCTGTAAGACAGTTTTACTTAATTTGAATATATATATATTTAATTTCTGATTATTATTAAATAAAGCGTTTTAAAAGGCGAAAAACTCATGTAAAATAATCTTTTGGGGTGTATTTACGTAGCTTGTTTTCTTTCGTGTTAGCCCCATTCTGAGCGGTTAAGGCCTATGAGAAGAATAAAAATGCCTGGATCTGAATCTCTCTCTCTCTCTCTCTCTCTCTCTCTCCTCTCTCTCTCTCTCTCTCTCTCTCCTCTCTCCTCTGTCTGTGTGTGTGTGTGTGTGTGTGTGTGTGTGTGTGTGTGTGTGTGTGTGTGTGTGTGTGTGTGTGTGTGAGAGAGAGAGAGAGAGAGAGACTGAGAGAGAGAGAGAGAGAGAGAGAGAGAGAGAGAGAGAGAGCCTGTGCATCCTCTGAGATCTGATTTTTGTCCCCTACAGAGAGAGACAGAGAGACAGACAGAGAGACAGAGATACAGAGAGAGAGACAGAGAGAGAAAAACAGAGACAGAGACGGAGACAGAGACAGAGACTGGACACACACAGAGAGAGAGAGAGAGAGAGAGAGAGAGAGAGAGAGAGAGACAGAGACAGAGATCGAGACAGAGACCCTGCGCATCCTCCACTACCAGATTTTTGTCCCGTACATTTTAATGTGCATAATAACCTCCTTGGTCCCCCTCCCCTATCCCTTCCCTTGACCACCCCTCCTTCCCCTGTCCCCCAGACTTAGCCTTTCTAGTGCGTGCATTGCGTGCATTTGCCTTTGTGCATTCCGGTCCCTTTTTCTGCGCGACGCCTCAATGACAGTATCGCCGACTTTCAAGAGTTACACTGCTTGTAAAGAGCGAGAGAGATGGGTCGGTGGTGGTTTGCTGTGTGTGTGTGTGTGTGTGTGTGTGTGTGTTCGTTCTGTGTGTGTGTGTGTGTGTGTGTGTGTGTGTGGGTGGGTGGGTGGGAGGGGGATAAGTGGGTGGTGGTGTGTTTAGGGTTCTATTTTGTTGCAATTGTTCAGATGAAATGCTCCCTGAATTGGATGAAACTTCACTTTCTGATTACCTGTATGGCTGTGCTTTTTTCCCCCTCTCTCATATAAGCGTGGCGATAAGCAAAATCCCTGTGGCGGTAAACGTGGTCAGGAATCGAGAGAGGAGCCAGGAAATTCACAGTTTTGCCGAGGGTAAGAGCTCACAGGAGAATCCATTTCTTTGCTCAACTGATTTCCCTTTCAGGCTGACAACCGGAGAACGTTCTACACTGATGGAAATTAGTTGTTGGTTTAAACTGGGTCGAACTGCAGTATTGACGTTCGTCTAACAGACAGAAGGTGCGTTTTGGTCATATCATTTTGCTTTGTATCCTGATCTTTTTCTGAAGATCCTTTCAACTGATTGCAACTTGAGTGTGATGTAGATGTTGAAGGCGATCACGATGATTATATTACTGGTGTTTCACTGTTTTGTTTTGCTATCATATCTCACCTCAGTTGAGTTAAAATGATATGAATTTGTCGTCTAAATATCTGTGTATAATACATATTTAAGAATGCAACGTTCATATTTGCGACCTGCCAGCATTGAAGAATTCTCTGTACATCAGCGGTTGGTACAACAAAATTTGCAGTTTCTTCCCATTTTCCCTGCCTCGATTCAATCCGGTCAGACTTCGTTTTCATACAATGAATCCTCCTCGTTTTGGAAGAAGAGACAATCTGCTAGTGACAATCAAGCTCAGTAACTTCATAAAACTTTGGATGCGAACACGTCTTTTGGACACTGACCGAAGAAAAACTCCTGCATAAATTTTCAGAGACGTAAGATATACATTTTCTTCTAATCGGGTGAAGAGGCAAGCTGTAATTTTTTTTCTTGACTTTTAGAAACTGTGTTTTATTATCTTATTTCACATTTGTATTGTCCTGCGATGACAGAATTCAGTTTTGCTGAAAAATAAACAAGTAGCAGTCCTTTGGGTCCGTTACCTATTTAAGATATAAAAAAGCTATCTCTTTTGACAATGACTTTAAGGGATTTTTAAGCAAACTGGAAGTCATGACTAAATGTTTTTGTATCTACTTCTCATAAGGTTTTAATTTGTCACACACATTAATTCTTACTATTGTGTTTTTAATCACAGTGGTTTGATTTCGATTAAATTCTAAACCTGTTTCAAATGGAATCTACCCTTCCAGTGTCAGAAATCAATCACTCCCGTAACAAACCATTTTATTCGTGCAGCTTTAATTCCTTATTTCTCTTAGCCTTGGTCTTCCATTACCGTGGTCACAGCAAAGTCTTTGCTGCTTACTTTCAAAGGATAATTGTCTAACAACGGAAAAAGAACGCAAGTCTTCTCTGACGATTTGTTTCCAGGACACTACGTCCTAATTTCAAGGATCTTTGCGGCAAAAAAAAAAAAAAGGTTTGGCAATGAAGCAACATGTCGATAGCTTAAAAGTCATTAGCAAACGAGTGATGAGCATGCAAATTTGCAATTCTTCTGGGGTTAAAGACTCGAAGAGATCTATTTCATGCTTGATTAAGCTTCCCGTGTCCACAGGCTCTGCTATAATGAAACTGGTTTTTTTTTTTTTTTTGTTTTTTTTTCCCCAAACATCGGGTGATGTATGTCTACGTGTCATGTTCCAGCTCCTGTCATCCAAAAATAAACTATTAAAGCATTCTATGCTTCTATACTTTAAAGCAGTTTAGACGACTTTGGTTTTTTTTTTTTTTAACCTTCAGAATTTGTCTTGCAGATTTGTTGTCAATGTAAGCCAGATATCCATATCTGTCTTTCAAATTCGAATCTGAGAAATGTTCTGTTACAGATCTACATCCGCACCTCACCTCCCAAGGAATAAAAAAAATGGTTTTTTTTTCCTAGCTTTTTTTTTTCTCCTTCTATTCAAATAAATATGGAGGTTTTGCTATCATCTTGATACAATCCAGCCGGTTCTGAGCTTTCAAGAATTAAATCACCAGCGTATACGTAAATGAAAGCAATCCGTCTACGGCAGTTATTTTCAATGGCTTCTATCGAAGGTGGTGGAAATCTTGTTTCTTGGTAATCTCTTGAAGTGGCATCTGGTGAAGAAGAAAAGTTTCGCTAACAGGAAACCGTGTCTAGGGGGGTTGAAATGTATACGTTCCCATCAAACTAAGAGATGGCGTAAAAAGGTACTCCCTCCTCCATTCAGTAAGGTTTCCCCCCTCCTTTCAGCAAAAGAGGTAGGCCTCTGCAGTTATGGAATTGGTTGTATCAGATGCTTCACAATCTATATCTTAATTTTTTTTCGCGCGCGCGTGTGTGTGTATGTGTGTGTGTGTTTCACATTGGCGTGTAAAACTTGTACAAAGTTTTTTTTTTCCTGATTTATTTTCTTCATTTCTTGTGTTCTATTGGTGATGTTTCATGCAAGCCTCATTTTTTTTTTAAGTGGATGTGGAACGAGTAGCTACGTTCGCTGCCCTGCTATTTTCTGAAAATACTGCCTTTCCATTTGAAAGACATAAAACATGGCGTCCCTCAGTGTCACACTGAATGACTGTCCATCTGTTCCTCCGTCCCCTTCCTTCCTTACAGAATGTCTCAAAACCTGTCTTTAGTTTGAGGAATCGGAGTATAACTCAAAGCATGGGACAGATACACAGTGACAGAAAAAAGAAAGTATATTTCATACACCGTGGAATTGTTTAACTTAACAAGGGGGGAAAAGAAGGTTTAGGAAATAACAGAGATGTCGGCAGCAATAACAAAACCATCAAAAAACAATATAACCCGAAAACAACAAAACCTTGTGCTTGCTTGAAAAAAAAAAAAGCGTCAGCCTTTACAACCATTCCCCCCCCCCCCCCCCCCCCCCCCTTGAAAACACACATCTCGCAGGTCCTAACAGAGTCTTGTCTCTGTGCATCTCACTTTTTAAGTCCCGCCTTCTCCGACATTGTGCAGTGAATTCCCGCCACCGCCTTGGTAATTGTATCAACTTTCAAAGGTGAAGCCAGCAAGCAGATACGCCAACAAGGTTTCAAAATGACGATTGATTTCAGTCATTTGAAAAAGCAAGAACAGATACAAACAAGCGGACAAAACAAGCAAACAAACATACAAAAACTAGCATTTTCCGGAATCCTCCGTAAACAAGATTTTGTGGTTAAAAAAGAAATTCGGTATTGCTAATGCTATTAGGAGACGAGTTTACAGCCGGAATGATTTACCTTACCATTGACTGAGCAATCGCATCTACAGTGCAGTATAGAGTTCATTTAACGTCAGGGTTGAGTTCTACATTAGAGTTGCATACAGATATTTGTGACTGGTCTGAAACTGCATCAACCCATAATGTAAAACAGCGATACATAAGAAAAAGGAGGACAGTATCCACAATGAAGAGAACCACCCATAAAGACTGATATCAATGATGATGATTATAATGACGACAGCAATGAAAAGCCATCGAAAAAAGAATGATAATGATGGTGATGATGATAGCGGCAGCAACAATCGTAGCAGCAATCATAACAACATTGCAAGAACAAGCAAAACAATGAGACTAAGAACAAAGTCGACTGCGTCATCAAGAAAGAAAACCAAGAATATTTATAGTCAAATTAAATATTTACAAAAGCCTATTTCTTTTCCCCCATTTTTTTAACATAATGATGTACAGAATTATTGCCATCAGCTGTCTCTCGACGGTTTAACAGTCCGAGGTATGTCCTGAGAGTTCTTGGTCATATGTTAGCAGGTTCAGTTTCGATTTCATCGTGTGTTGTCACTACGTGCGGACTAGTTCCTACACCCTGCACCACATCTGGTAAGTTACAAGACCACAAGGCTCAGGATTTAGATCCAAGAAAACGTGGATTGATAGCTATGGTTAAATAATCTAAGATGAGGGTCTCACGCATACCAATTAACAAGTATCTGACCGGCGCATTAGCCCCACGCGCTGGTCAGCGCTGGTCAGACCTTGAGTACCTATCGAACATTCATTTTTGTCTGCGATAATGTATGCCAATAGTTGGTCAGTAAATTTGAGCACCTCTCTCAGAGACGCGTCCATTAGGTCGATGGAATTCGACGGTGTGGTTCCAGTCGTTCCATCTGAGCTCATAGCAAAGCCAACTCTAAGCAGGAGCCAGTCGGAGCAGAAAAGTCCCACAATAAATGGCTCTGATGGGAATCGAAAACAAGACCTCCCAGATGCGAAACTGCGATGCCTATCACCGCATCCCAGCGGCAGGTATATTTGACTTTCTTGTGACCCTTAATTTAATCACCATCCACGCCTCTTTCCTCCTGCTGACCATTACAGCAGCAAAACAATGCAACCCAGAACCCGACACGCCTCTCTCTCTCTCTCTCTCTCTCTCTCTCTCTCTCTCTCTCTCTGACACATCGTATCCTTTACAATACACAACAGAGACATCACACGTTTCCAGTTTCACTTTCCTCCGCTAGTGCTACGTATGCATGCATTCCCCCGCTACGCCTTGACACGATTAGGGACGACTTTGAAGAGTTAGATAACCCGCTCACGGGGATAAGTTAGCTAGTTGCCTTGAACAATTGCGCTTAATAACGTCACGTAAAATTGCATGGGCCCTCGCTTCCTGCTCTCTTTCCGAAAGACGACCCGACGAGAGAAGCAATTTCTGGCAGCACTAACATATCAGGCAGCGGTTTAGGAAGCTGTGAACTTCGCTTCCTGCTGAATCAACTCTGAAAGAGATGCTCAGGGGAACAGGGGGATGAACTTCCTGAGTGGCATCTTCTGAAAGGGATGCGTTTCATCCTCTGCTACCCTGATTCCGTCAGCATCAGAGAGCAAAGCATCCTTCCATAAATGAATTTGTTGCTACCTGGGAACATATCCTAAGGTAGAATCTGTGATATTCTCTGTCCATTGCCGGGTGTGTCTGCAAGCTGATTTTGTTCTACGTGTGACCTTCGTGCACTTGTGAGCTGAAGTCTTTATTTATATTTCATAATTATCATGTATTCCTGTGGCTGTTTTCACATTGTTTTCTATCCTAAGAGAATTTCAGTCATCAGGGATGGAATGAAAGAAAACTGTTGGTGTGACCAGTGAGCACAGACGCATGCTTTGTTTTCAGAAATCCGTCCTTTGAACCTGCAGTCAGTTATTTTTCTTCCATTCAGTTTGTCACCACCAAACCAACTCCAAACACCGCTCTTCTCTCCTACGCCCATACTCCCCCCCCCCCCCCCCCCCCCCGCTCCTTTTTCACCTTGACGCATGCTTGTTCACCCTCAACGTATTCCTTCCCGCGCTGTGTGCATTGAAATTCAGCCCTCGTTTGATAAAGTTTTTGCCAACTTTCTAGGTTAAATTGCCCGCACCAGAGGTGGCGGTTAGGGATTTCGGGTTTGAGGGGAAGACGAGGGGGGAGGGGGTGGGGGAGAGGGGGAGGAGGGGCGGGGGAAGGGGGGGGGGGGTGGTGGAGGGATGCGGGGCAAAGAATGGAATTGGAGGAGGGAGGGATGATGATATGGTAAAAGCCTAATTTCTCTGAAAAGTTATTTCTTTGACCTCGTGGGGAAAAATATTGACGAAACTGTAATCAGTGTCTAATAGGGTTCGGGAATAAAGCTAGATTCTAGTGCTGATGAAGCCAACGGAAAGTCAGACAGCAGCTCGCATAAAGATATTTCAATTTACCATCCGCCGTGGCGAAGTGCTTAGTGTCGCGGACTGTCGGCTTTTAGATAGTGTGGGTTCGGTTCTCATGAGAGCTATTGATTTGTGGAAGTCTTCTCTTCGACCAGCCCCTACCCAGGGTTGAGTTTACTATGGGCTCAGCTGGGAAGACTGGGACGACATAAACGAGTTTCGCGCACTCAATGGTTGTGGCTGTGAGATCGGAGCGTTGTTAAAAGTTCCTGAGCAACACTGTGGGTGCTGTATCTCTCGGGCCTGGTTGTCGCCAGGATGTATTATGAAAGTAAGCATGGAGTACAGACCTGTCTTGCAGTCTCAGATCTGAATGAAAAATCGTAACCTCCTCTTTATCATCGTAATTCTCAAGGATCAGCATAATAAAAAAATGTCTCAAATTTTGTGGCCGTTCATGCCCTGCTCTCGTGGTGACCTCAGATTTGATTCTCTCTCCATGTCTACGACCCTTGGTTGGTTCTGTCAGGCTAACCATTATCGGTAAATTCAAGGCGACTGTCACTGGACGGAAGTGGTGGCGCCCTCCGAAAGGAGAGCTCATCTACGCTGGTTCCGCGACTAAACAAGTATTGTCTTCAATAGGGGAGGGAAGGATGGAGGACCAGTAGATGGTGTCCTGCGTGTGCTGGATAGGAACAGGTACCATTAAACACTATCGAGGTCACTCGGCAGCAGTGCAGTGTCCCCTCTGGTGTGTTGCCTCATGAAGATTGGACATTGACTGTTTCATGTGGAGCTGTGACAGGGTGGGCCAGGCTGTGCTTGAGGACGAGGGATGGGTGGTAGGGACGGGGGTGGGATGGGGGGAAGCGGAAGTGAGCGGCGTGGCTGCAACGTCACTGAAGCGGTACAGAGGATGACATCAGAAATTTTTAGTTGGCAAACAATATAGCTGATATAAAGGCAAACAATACAGCTGATATAAAGGCAAACAATATAGCTGATATAAAGGCAAACAATACAGCTGATATAAAGGCAAACAATATAGCTGATATAAAGGCAAACAATATAGCTGATATAAAGGCAAACAATATAGCTGATATAAAGGGCAAACACTACAGCTGATATAAAGGCAAACACTACAGCTGATATAAAGGCAAACAATATAGCTGATATAAAGGCAAACAATATAGCTGATATAAAGGCAAACAATATAGCTGATATAAAGCAAACAATATAGCTGATATAAAGGCAAACAATATAGCTGATATAAAGGCAAACACTACAGCTGATATAAAGGCAAACACTACAGCTGATATAAAGGCAAACACTACAGCTGATATAAAGGCAAACACTACAGCTGATATAAAGAGATGTAGCTGGCATTCCATTCCAGAAAGCTTAATTATTTATCTGGTCACTTGATCTGTGTGTGTGTGTGTGTGTGTGTGTGTGTGTGTGTGTGTGTGTGTGTGTGTGTGTGCCTGTCTGTGTGTGTGTGTGTGTGTGTGTGTGTGTGTGTGTGTGTGTGTGTGTGTGTGTGTGGAGGAGGAGAAGGAGGAGGAGGAGGAGGAGAGTGAGGGAGAGTTGAAAGAGAAGGAGGTCAGAGGTTGTTGTATATGCGCGCACGCACGTGTATGTGTGTGTGCATGTGCGTATGCGTGTGTGCGTACGCGCGCGCGCGCGCGCGCGCGCGCGTGTGTGTGTGTGAGTTAAGGTGTGTGCGTGTGCGTGTGCGTGTGTGCAAGCGCGCATGCGCGCGCGCTTGTGTGTGTATAAGTAAGTGTTTGTGAGTTTGTGTGTATGTATGTGTGTGTTTGTGTGTGTGAGTGTGTGTGTGAGTGTGTGTGTGTGTGTGTGTGTGTGTGTGTGTGTGTGTGTGTGTGTGTGTGTGTGTGTGTGTGCCCTATCGTGTACTTGTGAGTGTGTGATGGGGGGAGTAAATGGGAGAGTGGGTGCTGGATTTTGCTGGGGTCTTCAAAAGCAGTGATCCATGGAACCTCTTTGACTTACAAAATCTCTGCTTGGTAAATGTTATTCCGTATGGCGGTTACTAACTCGTTTTCAGAAACTGATTAATTTCACTATTTTTTTCCATTTTGTTCTTGAAATAAATACAGTCAGTAAAAACCAGCCAGAACATCAACAAAAACAGCAACAGCAAGTCATCAGTACTGGAAACAGGAGCAGCAGTCACAACAAAGCGAACTACAAAAAACACTGTAAAAGCGACGTTGTTCATCCAATTGCCTTCATAACCCTTTACTCAACAGTCACTCCCCCCCACCCCCCCCCCCCCCCCCCCCCCCCCCCCCCCCCCCCCCCCCCCCCATTCTTTTCGGCACTCTTGGACCGACACCGCCAAGACATCTTCAGATGATACAGTTGAATGCCCTCCTCCCTGCGCCCCACTCCCAACACCATTAACCCCTCCCTGCCCCACCGCCCATCTTCTTTCCACACCTCACGGCACGTTTTTGCATCTGACCTTTAATCCACATCTTCCCGAAGATGTTGCGAATTGATATTCAGCCAATGTTCAACACCGTTTTTTTTGCTTGCTCCACTTCTAGAGCTGATTTATTCGCATAGAGAAAAAAAATATGTAGGGGAAAAAAAAAACGAAAGCTGTCTGCGTGTGACGATCGATTCCCATGACTTCTCGGGAAATCTAGGGAATCACGTTTTCTGAAATCATTCCCATAAAAGGGTCTGATAGCTGGGCAACATTGAGGTGGTGTTAAGTTGCCAGGAAAGTTCTCTTTGCGTTCTTCGGTGATGGTCCAGTAGTCGCAAACGGGTCATATCAACACACACACACACACACACACACACACACACACACACACACACACACACACACACACACACACAGAGAGAGAGAGAGAGAGAGAGAGAGAGAGAGAGAGAGAGAGAGAGAGAGAGAGAGAGAGAGTGCACAGAGAAGAAAGAAGAAGAAGAGTCAAAATAAACGAACAAGAAGAGGGACGGGGGCGAACACAATAACTTCTTGTCAATGAGAACGAGCGAGTAAGAAAGGGCAACAGCAACAGTTTATAGTGGGAGGACAACATACCACCTACCAATGAGATATGAGGACAAATAAAAGCCCAGAGTTTGATGGAGCACTTTGTCTGAGACAGACGTGCAGCGTCCGGACCTTTCTCTGGGTGGTCCTTTTTTCTTTCCCCTGTTTCACTGTCTGTCTGTCCGTGTGTGTGTGTGTGTGTGTGTGTGTGTGTGTGTGTGTGTGTGTGTGTGTGTGTGTGTGTGCCTGCGCCTGTCTCTGTCTCTGTCTCTGTCTCTGTCTCTGTCTCTCTCTCTGTCTGTCTGTCTGTCTGTCTGTCTGTCTCTCTCTCTCTCTCTCTCTCTCTCTCTCTCTCTCTCTCTCTCTCTCCAAACGTCACCCCCTCCCTCTTTAAAAATCAGCTTTTCCTAACCATCAACTACTTTCTTTCGCCATGTCACCTTTCACTCCCTGCTGCTGCACCCCCTGTAGAGTGTGCCGACACTGAAGGTAAATTGCCCACACATGAAGGACAAAAAGCCCGTGTGTCTCTGGCAGTGGATTGCAATAACCCCCACGCTAAATGGATGGCAGAAAGTTTTAAAGGTCTGAGCCACAAGACTGGAGTCTGCCAATATGCCGTTAAAGCTGTCACGAGGAGAGCTGAGAGCTTATAGCTTTACAAGCCGCTTGTGTGCAGAAACAAAAGAATGGTGTTTTTTTCACTCTAGTGCACTTTTGTCTTTTAGTAGACGGCAGATGGCGCACCCTGAGAAATGGAATGTGGATTTTTTTTCCTAAAGTATCTTGAGGGCACTCACGGTCCTTTCTTTTTTTCTCTCCTGATTTTCGGGTATTCCTACTGTGTGACATTATTTCCAATATCAGTTTGTTCAAAGCCATTTCAGAAAGTTTTTCAAACACCTTGCTTGCGATCTGGGAGTGTTTTGAGCTTTGTGGTGTATCGTATTAAGTAATGTTTTGTTCATAGTGCCACAATGTAAGACACCATGCACGAGACAATGTAAGAAACGTGCAACATGTCTGAAATATTTTCTTCTGCTAACAGAGGGATACAGTTTACAGAAAGGGGGGGGGGGGGAGAGGGGGGGGGACAGACAGACAGAGAGAGAGAGGGAGGGAGAGAGAGAGAGAGAGAGAGAGAGAGAGAGAGAGAGAGAGAGAGAGACAGAGACAGAGACAAACAGACAGACAGACAGACAAACAGACAGATGGATAGATATTCTTATTCTTAACGTTTTTAGCCAAACAGCAGACTAGATTTGTGCAGATCTAAGATAGCAACGTCCGCAAATCCTGTTATTATTTTGATACCTTGCCGTTGGACGTGAGCAGGGGTTTAATCGGCTGAACAAGAAAAGAAACGATTCAGCCTGTGGGACTTTTGTTCGCAAACCTTCTGTCAAAATCATGCTGTCTCGATCCTTCTCAAATAATTTTGACAATGAGGCGAAACTCCAGACGCTACTGAAAACGTTGTGAAGCGATGTCAAAGCCTGTATGTAGTTTTTCCATCTCTGGAAAAGTCTCTGGTCAGAATGGTTCTGGCCACATCATGCTGCTGCTTCTTCATCTGGACTTGTGAAGCCGTTATGATGCGACTACTTGAACTACTTGCTTGAATAAAAAGGGAAACTGCTTCTGGGGATACTGTAAGATTCGTTTACAATTTCGAGGAATGTCGAACGATGGCTTTGTCTTAGCTTGTCAAATTTGCTGGTTTTTCTTTGACCGAATGGAAACTTTCGCTTTTTTCACTTTGTGTTCTTGAACCTCGTTTTTCGTCGCATCATGCTTTACTGATATGAGTTTTTTCTTCCAATTTCAATGTTAAAGAATATTACAATGAAAGAAAGAATAATGTAATGGATATAGAGATGGTTGTTTCTTGTCTTCAGTTAGTCTCTATGAATTCCAGTAAATCCTCTCTCTCTCTCTCTCTCTCTCTCTCTCTCTCTCTCTCTCTCTCTCTCATTGCATCTCATTGCAATTGTTTTGTGTGTGTGTGCGTGCGTGCGTGCGAGCATGCGTGTGTGCTTGCCCTTCACAACCCCCACCCCATCTCTCTCTCTCTCTCTCTCTCTCTCTCTCTCTCTCTCTCTCTCTCTCTCTCTCTCTCTCTCTCTAGCCATCAACTACTTTCTTCTGCCATGTCACCTTTCACTCCCTGCTGCTGCACCCCCTGTAGAGTGTTGCCGACACTGAAGGTAAACTGCCCGCACATGAAGGACAAAAAGCCCGTGTGTCTCTGCCAATGGATTGCAATAACCCCCACGCTAAACTGGATGGCAGAAAGCTTTTAGGCCTGGCCCAGGATTGGGGACTGCCAATATGCCGTTAAAGCTGTCACGAAGGGGAAGCTGAGAGCTTATAACTTTACAAGCCACTTGTGTGGAGAAACAAACAAACAAAGAACAAACAAAAACAGTATTTTTTTCATTCCAGTGCACTTTTGTCTTTTAGTAGACGGCAGATGGCGCACCCTGAGAAGGTTTTTTTTTTTTTTTCTAAATTATATTAATGGTATTGAAGAATCCTTTTTTTCTCTCCTGATTTTCAGATAATGCTACAGTATGATATTCTTTCCAACAGTAGTACTTAGCAGTGTCAGGAAGTTGTTTTTTTTTTCCTTCGCTTGTTTGCGATCTGGGAGTACTTTATGATGTAACGTGCGAGTAATGCTTGTTTCACGGTGCCACAATGTCAAACGCGATGCTTCAGACAAACTAAGACACGTGTAATATGTTTGCAATATTTTCGTCTGCAAACAGAGGGATAAAGTTCCCAGAGAGAGAGAGAGAGAGAGAGAGAGAGAGAGAGAGAGAGAGAGAGAGAACAGACAGACAGACAGACAGACAGACAGTTAGACAGAGAAATACAGACAGACAGACAAACTGTGCGACAGACAGGCATCATCCTTCAT
>JADBJO010000385.1:576429-581429 GCA_016801955.1 Conus betulinus
AAACGTCTATCATTTCGTACCTCTACCAGCCTAAGAGAAAAAAAGAAGAGTGAATTTTTTTTTTTTAATTCCTTAACATAACACAGTCTCATGTTGGTTTACACTTGCTTTTGGTTTGAGCCGTTCGGAGACAGGTAAAAGTGAAGACTGTTTCGTGATGGCAGGCACACCTTTGCTTGTTTGTTTCTTCGTATTTCTTTTTGTTCCTGAAAATCAATGTTCATCGAACTGTAGGGAAAAAATGACACAGCCATACTCACAGCCCAGTTTCACCGCCCGAACTATCTATTTTAATTTTCGCGCTTGTATTCCCTTTTTAACCGCAAACTTCACGTCTGTTTTCTGGCTCGTTTGTTTCACGTGTGGGAGGAGTGCGTGTGTGCCTGCCTGCGTGCCTGCGTGCATAATTCGGTTCCTTACTGTGGTTAATAACGCGCTGTGGCTGAAATATATGCAGCAGCTGTCAGGACTTCAAGAGTAATTGTAAAACCAATGCACTGCCATTCATGACAGTGAGAATGCAAACAGCTATTGCAACTCTAGCTGCTGCTGCTACTGTTGCTGTCTCTCTCTCTCTGTCTGTCTGTCTGTCTCTCTCTCTCTCTCTCTGGTGTGTGTGTGTGTGTGTGTGTGTGTGTGTGTGTGTGTTGTGTTGGTATTTTTCTTTTAAAGAGGAGAAATAAGATGTAGAGTATTACAATAGATGAAAAACATGAAAAAAGTAAAGGAAGTAGCTGAGAGTTTAGGTGACAGGAGAAGGAGGAGAAGAACGATGAATATAGAAGAACTTTGATCATGAGAAACTGAGTATCGAACGTGCAGTGCCAGGAACAAACTCCAGGGAGGACTCGACAGTGCGTGATCTCCCCTGGCAGGAGAACTCCCGAACCTGCAGCTCCAGAATGGCGGGGTGTATCAAGGCCAAGGCTCTTTTGACCACTTCGCTGTGTAATGCCTGGTACATGTTAGGAACTGTGAACCCTCTGAAATTCACTTTTGTTCCTTCTCGACCATCTCCAGCTGTAACTCTTGCCAGCTGTTGCATCCATCGCCTCTTGGCTTAACTCCTTTCCTTCTCCCCCAAGTCGAGTGCTGCTTCGTGAGATCATACACAGATATGCCTACATGAGCGTCCCAAATTTTTAGTTGCTCGTGTAAGGGGTTAATAGCTGGAAGGGGTACTTCAAGAAGCAACCTCGTGTATCCTTTTTGCTCCTTCACCTCTTTGCTGATCGTGTTTTGCTGAGGGCACCTTTGTTTTTTGTTTTTTTTTCATGTCTTTCTGGGCTGTCCGGTCCTTGTTTTTCTCACATTTTGAGACTGGTTTGAGGCTACTTAGTTCCGTTTTATTTTCCTTTTCCTTCACGTTAAAAGCGTTTCTAAAGCATGCGTAAAAAGGTAGCCTTTTTAAAAAAAAATTATGACTTACCTACGATGTTCATCTACAGATACTCTGTCATCCACTTTCTATCCTACCTCTAAAGTCCAACCCGATCTCCATCTCCACCACCTCCACTTTATTATTCCTGTGTTATGTCCTTATGTACTCACTGTCTTCGTGAAAAGAAGCCCCACTGACTGGCACAGACTATGAAAGTCACCTCACTGAACCAAAGATAATGCAGCGGTGGCCTACAACCATCCCGTTTGGGTTTGACTGCCCTGATGAGGTGCATTTGGTACACCTGGCATGTGGGTCGAATAGACAAGTTTGCCTTTCTTGTGGGGAACCAAAAACAAAACAAAACTGAGGCTGGAAGAAAGATGGCAAATGATAACCATGGTAAGGATAGTCGTTATTGTCATTAGTTTTTTTAATTACTGGTTTCGTTATGTACTTACTGTTGTTGATTTTTTGTTTACCACGAGATTATGGTTCAGATTCAGCGAATTGATTTCACGCACTCGCTTTCGTTTGTCAACGCTATCACTTTTGATTCGAGCTGACCTCGGAAAAGCTGAGAGTAAACAGAATGGAAGATATGAGAGTCAACAGAATGGAAGATATGAGAGTCAACAGAATGGAAGATATGAGAGTAAACAGAATGGAAGATATGAGAGAGTAACAGAATGGAAGATATGAGAGTAAACAGAATGGAAGATGTGATCTGTGTGGGTGAAAGGTGAGGTGGATGAAAGGGAGGGGTGGGTGGGTGCGGGGAATGGAGGAGGTGAGCCATGGGACCAAATGGAGCTGACAGTTTGAAGAACTGTCGTCTGCGTATGCTGAACTCTTTTCACCAAGAGAGGTCACTTCCGACAGGGGAGCGTTTCGCACCTTGTGATGCCGGAACACTTTCAACAGTTTAAAAATTGCCAACGTCTTTAAGAGATCTGAAGTTTGAAAACTGAGTGCGAAACAATTCTTTTGGTTCACGTCCCTGTCACTGTTCGGTGGAGCGTGTCGAGATATATGTTTGGAGAGCACTGAAAATACATTCTGTTTGTGTCCTAGTCGCTTGGTCAGTAGGTTGGTTGGCTAGTTTTTGCTGGTTTCTTCGCTCCTTACGATTGTTGGAACAGAGCGGATGTTTGGCTGGTTGTTTGGTTTGCTGGTTAGTAGAATGAGTTGGTGGTCAGTAATTGAACATCCCCTTGATTCATTGGTTAGTTGGTTGACTTTTTGTTTTTGTCCAAGTCATAGGTGAGATCGTATTTTGTGTCCTCTCTCTCTCTCTCTCTCTCTCTCTCTCTCTCTCTCTCTCTCTCTCTCTCTCTCTCTCTCTCTCTCTCTCTCTCTCTCTCTCTCTCTCTCTCTCTCTCTCTCTCTCTCTCTCCAAATTATTGTTGTTGGCTGGATGACTGTAGTTGTTAGTGATTCAGTGTGCCGCTCTGCTTGAATTTGTAATCTGTCGGTGATGTGAATCACAAGCTATTTTCCAGAGTTCATGTAAATTCACCAGTCAAACAAACAAAAAAAGTCTTGTGTTTACTCACACACTTCCATTACAAATATGTACCCAACAATGTTAATGAATAATCCAGTAGCACACTGTTGTCAACGAGTCTTGTTGTGGCATCGGTATATAGAGAACAATCACTGGCGCATTCTGTTGACACCAAATACAGGAATGGAAAGGGATCGCACGAAGAATACAGTCAATTTTGGTCAGAAGTGTTACCGAACTTTGAACCTCTGCTCATTAACTTGAGCTCTGAAGTGGCCCAAATGTTGTTGTACCTCCAATATTACGGTCAACGCTCGTGTTGACAACATGAAAGACCCACTATGAACCTGTCAATGTCACCCTGACCTTCCACATACCTTTTGCATGTGCGTAGTGTGTGTGTGTGTGTGTGTGTGGGGGGGGGGGGGGGGGGGGGGGGAGGGGGGCACGGGTGCTAATGATTTAGGTCGAGAAGTTACCGTCATTGCGAGATTAGTGGAGAAACGTTTGGCATGTAATTGTACCACTGTCACTCGTGGATCTGCTGATTTAGTCTCACACTGTCTTGTACCTTGACAAAAACGGCTTCACTGGATTCCTCCACTCTACTAATCTTTGAGTCATCGGATGCGTTTCAGCTTAGTCCATATATGGAACATTAATTTATGTTCACCACGCTGCATTTTCTTTTCATTTACAAATATTTTGTATGGTCGAATTTGTAGCTGAATCTGCAGCAGCGAAAGTATACGCATGTTGTAAAGTCTTTACAACATTAAACGTAAAAAGAATTTCTCCCCCAACCACACACATACACATCCCTCCCACCTTCACGTGCGTCTCCCAAATATCGTTTTCCCTGTAGAGTACTGCGCTTTGTGGACCTGGGCATGGCTCAAAGCCGTGCTGAGGCTGTGATAGGGTTCCATGGATATGAGACCAGCAAAGCATAAAGCGTGTCAGAAGCTCCACATGTAGTGACACTTTCTTCTGTTGTAAGTTTAGTGAAGTTTCAAAACAATGACTGAGGGCGGAAAATGAAGCACAGTTGAAAAGAGAGGGGCTAGTTACCACCAAGGACACAGACAAGAGTACAGGACTAGACACAGTACATTTCGACCTCTTTGGTCTTCATGTGGAAACACATCAATATTTGGGACAGTGACAAGAACACTTTAGCTGAGCTTCTCCTGTTCGTTTTCAAACTTCACTTTACCGATACTGACAGAACCCTTTGTTGTGTTGTATTCATGTCACGTCTTTGCCGTAGGTGTAATTGTGAACGCTGTAAGCCACTTTCCATTCTCAGTGGAAACGAACAGGAGAAGCTCAGCTATGTGTTCTTGTTTTGTCACTGTCCTAATATGTGTGTGTTTTCACCTGAAGAAGACCCAAGAGGTCGAAATGCATTGTGCCTAGTCCTGTACTCTTGTTTGTCTGTGTCTTTGGCGGTAACTAACCCCTCTCTTTTCAAATTAAGTTTAGTAAGTCTTAGGTTCTGAAGTGTGTGTGTGTGTGTGTGTGTGTGTGTGTGTGTGTGTGTGTGTGTGTGTGTGTGTGTGCGTGCGTGCGTGTGGGTGCGTGCGTGCGTGCGTGCGTGCGTGCGTGCGTGCGTGTGTGTGTGTGTGTGTGTGAGTGTGTGTGTGTGTGTGTGTGTGTGTGTGTGTGTGTGTGTGTGTGTGTGTGTGGTGAGGGTCTCATTTTTCGCATGACTGTGTCCAGTAATCTTCGACATGCCGAAGGTGTTCACCTAGAGGGAAAAGAAGAATGTTATTCCTCTCGACAGTTATCAGTCCAGTTTATTGCATGTACCTACATAATTGGCAGTAGGTGGCCCACTACCCATCCCTCGGGAGCAAAGCCTTCATCAGAAACTTTGTTGACTGATGTTAGACTCATTGGAATTAATTCTGGAAAACTATTTGGGATATACTGATTTGGTTTTGAATCATTTCCCGTTGCAATTACTTCCTTAAGACAGGTCACAGTTTTTTAAACTTTCGTCATTTGCAATGGGATGTGTTTAATGTCTAAATGAAAATCAGTAGGTACAGTATCATTCATGTCCTGTGCATCTTCTTCTGTGACACTGAGTGTTAAAACATCAAAGTT
>JADBJO010000385.1:596429-598929 GCA_016801955.1 Conus betulinus
AGCCTTGTCCCAACACAGGAACAAGTGCAATGCAAAATACTGCATACAAGCATATGGATGAACGAATCGTTATATGCCAATATTATCATAAGTAAATGTACAGTATTTCCACACAATATGAACAAGCTTATGCAAAAAGAGAAAAAAAAAAATCTTTGTGTGCTGAACACACCACCTCACTTGTAACTAAGCCATGAACTATTTGCAGTTAGTGTCAGTATGAACGAGCCTAATCACCAATAGTTTTAAATACTGAGGGCATAATTTGCCAAATCAGGCTCAAAACCCTGATAGATACAGGTCGCTTCTGGGCCTACAAATAGGCAAAATGGGAAGGTCAGTCACCAAGGTCCTCAGTCTGGAACGCAGGACCGAAGATGGTGTGGTATTTATGCCCCTGAGGGCAGTCAGTTTTTTTTGCAGAAGTCTCATCCTCGGGACAGCAAGTCCGCAAAAACATTGGCAGTACCAGGAATGGGTTCGACCCTAAAATCAAACTCCTGGATGGACAGAGCCCAACGCAAAAGGCGGTTATTTTTCGTCTTTGAAGTTCTCACAAATGTGAGTGGCCGATGATCAGTTTGTAATACAAACTGCCTTCCTGAAAGAAACCTGGGGAACTTCTCTAATGCCCGTACAATAGCGAGACACTCTCGCTCAAAAGTGGATTTTTGTTGGGGTTGAGAGAACATTTTACTGGCATACTGTACAGGATGGAGTAAGCCATTTTTCTCCTGCATGAGACAAGCCCCCATGCCAGTACTGCTCGCATCTGTGCGCAAGACAAAATCCTGAAGAAGACCTGGGAGGAGGAGAACTGGGAATCTATTCAAAATGCTCTGCACTGTCTCTAGGCACTTTTGACAGTCATCCATCCACTGAATTTGTCTGCGTTTCTCACTCTTGGTGAGATCAGTCAGAGGGGCAGTAATACTAGCGAAATGCGGTACGTATCGACGATAATAGGAAAGTAGACCCAAAAGTGATCTAACTTGTTTCTTGGAAGAGGGTCGATTGACCGACAGAATCTTGTCAACCTTTGTCGCCTCAGGACGAATCTGTCCCACTGATATCATATGACCCAAAAACTCCAGTTCTCGGAACCCAGCATGAATTTTAGATGGGCGAGCAGTCAGCAGCCCAAACTGTCGCAGACGACAGAAAAGAAGGCGCAGAAAATGAAGCAATTGGTCCCATCGCTGGGTAGCCAACAGGATGTCATCAAAGAAGCTAACAGCTGAAAATTCATGTAGAGTCAAAGGAACACATCATTCTGGCAACGTAGCAGGGGCATTTTGGAGCCCAAAAGGCATCCTCACCCAATGGTACAAACCAAACGGTGTTTGGAACGCTGTTTTATGCCTATCTCCTGCAGCCATAGGAATTTGCCAGTAACCTTTTGTCAAATCGATTTTGACAAAGTACTCTGATTTTGACAACTGACAGAACAACTCCTCAATATCTGGAATGGGCTCAGAATCGAATACAGTGATTTTGTTGAGGGCACGGTAATCTATACAAAATCTAACCGAGCCCATCCGGCTTTCCCACTAGTACGACAGGAGCACTGTAGGGTGAAGTAAAAGCCTCAATAACACCTAACTCAAGCATGACCTTGAGCTCTCTCTCTCCACAACCTGACGCTTAGCAAATGGAAGGGGTTATGCTTTTATCCGCACTGGTGTGTCTGAAGTCAAGTTGATCACATGAGGATCCACGTTAACAGCCTCACCTGGTTTGTCTGTAAGGACATCCGAGAAGTCACGTAATAAACAAGTCAGCTGTTGTTTCTGAGAAACAGAAACGTCAGGATTAATGTGAACATCCTTGTATGACTCACCTTTCACAGAAAGGGTGGGTAACACAACACCATCGTCTGATACATCTTCAACAACACCTACCGCAGAAAAAGCAATGGTAGGGGACGGTGTAGACAATGAAGTGATAGACATATCTTTGGACTGAGTGACCTGGGACTCAGTGGCAACACAATGAACCGGCAGAACAGAGCTTATCTCAAAATCTGATCCTGAAGAAGGGATGTCGACAGTCAGAGGGACATCAAGATTGATGCAGACATTGCATCTGTCCATATACAAACGCAGCATGTTGATATGGAAAACTTTATCCTTGCCGTCCATGTCAATGACATAGTTAACTGGAGAACGTTTCTCTTTTACAACATATGGTCCTTTCCATGAAACCTTCAGTTTTATTGTGCTCGTCCGTTAGCAAAACTAACACCTTGTCTTTAACAGCCAAAGAACGAGGCTTAGATTTCCTGTCAGCAAACACTTTGTATTTGTCGGTGTTCTCGTCAGATGTTTGTTGCGCTATCTTGCAACTGTCCAAGATGCGATTGTGTAGGTCATACACATATTGGTACACATTTTTGTCTTCAGGACTGGACTCCCTACCAGTCCAACAGCTAGTAAGTAAAGAAAGGGGCCGCGAGGAGAATGTCCGAACAACAGCTCAAACGGCGAAAATCCCAAAGTGG
>JADBJO010000385.1:613929-616429 GCA_016801955.1 Conus betulinus
GTCATTTTTTTTTAGAAAAAAAAAGAAGAAAAAAAAAAAAAGAAAAGAAGAAGAGCAACAACAACAAAAGAAGAAGAGTGAAAAAAAAAAAGTGAAAAATTGGAGGTTACCCCCCCCCCCCCCCCCCCCCCCCCCCCCCCCTCCCTGCGAATTAAAATAAAAACAAACAACCTAAGTTGCTAAACGAATGAAAAACAACAAAACAAATACCACCTAACCACACATTGTATGCCAAACAACTATGCACACCCTGAGTACCGAAGAAGCAAACAAATATCATTCGGCCAACCAAACGAGCAAACCCTTAAGAGATGTCTCAAATCTAAACAAGGAAGCTTCATCTTCGACACTTTCCAAAATGTTCTGCACGACTCCCTGGTCACTAGGTTGCCAGCTACTTGAACTGAATTCTGAACGCGCTCAGTCTTCAAAACGTTCCTCTCCTTCAGACCAATCAACACGTTTTATCGTTGTGGAAGCTTGCCCGGCTCGTTAGGTGCACACAACTCTTCCCAGTCAGAAGAAATCGCTTGTGATGGAGAAGAATGACGGGTTCGTACGCAGACGGCGTGAGTCCTTGAAACTGTCAGTCTACTCCCCGCCCCAATCTTTCTCTCCTCGATCCCCCACCCCACCCCCTCTCCTCCCCCCCCCCTCCACCCCCCCCTCCCCTTTCCAATCTCTTCTCTCGCCCTTCGCCCTTTTTCCCCGCTAAGCCCATCCCCAGCCGCCGTCTCTTTACCTCCGCCCCCTACACCCTCTCGCGTTCGCAACACTTATTTCAATGCACGATCAAATGCAGTAAGAAAAAAAAAGATAGGACTGAAGGAGGTTTAAAATCGTAGTAGAGATGATCCGGGCATTTGACATTTACTAAAGGTATAGCCGCAGCAGTAACAGCAACATCAACAACAAGCAACAAACAACAACAACAACAACAAAATATTGAAAAAAAAAAAAAAAAAAACAAAACGACAGTGATGATAAATGATGATTATGATGATAATAATAACAATTATAATACTAATACTGATGGTGATACAATCGCTACTGCTGCAGATGTTGTTGTTGTTGTTGTTGTTGTTGCTGCTGCTGCTGCTGCTGCTGCCGTTATCTTTTAATATAATAGACACTGACACAATGGACAGAAGAGAGAGGGGGTAGACAACGAATAGGGAGAGTAAGAGTGAGAGAGAGACGAAAGACGGATGGTCAAAGAATGACGGCAGATAGATACATAGATAGATAGATACACAGACAGACAGACAGTCAGAAAGAAATATAGACAAACAGATAGATAAAGAGGCAGACAGGCAGAAGGTCAGACAGACAGATAAATGAGTAGAAGGTGAAGCATACTTCTCTTCTTCGAGGGTTCGGAGTCACTGCGTGCGAAAAACAAGTTTCTTTTCGGAGTCATGCCCCGGTCCCCCCCCCCCCCCCCCCCCCCCCCCCCCCCCCCCCCCCCCCCCCCTGTTAACCCCGATTTTGAGAATTAAAAAGAAAAACAATATAATATTAAAAAAAAAGAAAAAAAAAAAAAAGAACGTGAGACTGAGATTCTGTGTGGGAACGCATTCATGAAAAAATAGCAGAAAGAAAGAAAAGAAAAGACAGAAAGAAAAGCACATGCATTAAATTCCTTCGAACGTTTGCTCGTGGAATAGATCTCTCTCTCTCTCTCTCCTCTCTCTCTCTCTCTCTCTCTCTCTCTCTCTCTCTGAATTCCGATGCCCCACCACCCACACACGCATGCACCGCACGCACGCACGCACACTCACTCACACACACACACACACACACACACACACACACACACACACACACACACACACGCAAATGATTGCACGCACTCATACTACTTTCTTCATACACTTTATCACTACAAACCGTCTGAAATCACTTTATGTGGGAAGACGTTAAATGGAACAACAACAACAACAACAACACACACACACACACACACACACACACACACACACACACACACACACACACACAGAGGCGCGTGCGCTAAAACGTAATATATATATATATATATATATATATATATATAGATATATATATATATATATAATTAGGGTAACCCTAATTTTTATTAATAGCTCCTCACGTAAGCACTGTGGCCTAGCAGAATCTAAATTTAAAATTTAAGTCATGGAGATCGCCACCTGTAATAGAGGAAATGAAACCTTTTGAAGAAAGCATGAAAAAAAACTAATAGCTAGTATTGAATTTAGAAAATCATATAATAACTTCCAAACAACATTGAATAATGACATAAAACAAATCCAAAATGACAAAAAATATTCATAAAGGCTGACAAGACAAGCAATTTCTATAAAATGGAACCTAATGAGTACTCTCAACTCCTCAACAAGAATATTCAGAAAAAAAATTAAAAAAAAAAAAAAAAAAGCTGATAAGACTACATATGAAAACATCTGCAAAAAAGAAAAGGAACTTGTGCACCAACATGGATTTAGGTGATAGGATAGAA